>CM039120.1:37183444-37403706 GCA_022036555.1 Microstegium vimineum | reverse complement strand
CATAAGTGGATATGTGTACTCACTTGAAGGTGGAGCTGCTTCATAGAAGTTTTGCAAGCAGACCATCTTAACGAGTTCAACAATGAAAGCAAAACTCATAGCATTAGATATCACCATAGTTGAAGTTGAGTGGCTTTGTGAACTCATAATGGATTTACTGGTAGTTGAAAAACTGATAATGGCTATTTCCATGAATTGTAATAATTAGGCAGAGTTCTAAGAATAACATGAACTCTACAAGGCATGTGAAAAGGCGGCTGAGATTTGTAATAAAACTGAGAAACTCTGGAGTAATAGCATTAGACTATGTTCATACATCTAAAAATTTGGTAGATCAATTCACTAAGGGTCTATCACGTAATATGATAGAGGGTGCATAAAGGGAAATAAGCTTGAGACCCACTTGAAGTTCATTCCATAGTGGTAACCTGCTTAATGCGATAGGAGATTCCATGAAGTAGGATGGTGAAATAAGCTAGTGGTTGACTGATGGAGAAATCCTTTATTTTGAAGGTCCAAATTGTTTGAAATGCACCATTTCTCCTATGTTGTATGGTAGGTTGGTAAATTTCTTAATCTGATCTGAGTGGCTTATTTAAGCAGGGATGTTGCCCTACAGAGCATCCTAAAAGGAACACATCTATATAATCGACTACTAGTCACAATCTATAAGATGTGGATAATATCTAGATACTCATGAAAAGCCTCAAAGTGTGACTTTTATGCTTCAAATAGAGGGGATGCTAAGTCTAGTACCATGGAAGAACTTTATTGAAACTCAATTCGCGCAAAACTGTCAATTTAAGACACAGTCCATTATTTAGTTGTGAATGTGTTGAACTCTTGTTCTAGATAGATGTTCAACTTAACCATCTCCGTCAGAACTCTAGTATATCAAAAAACTATGGTTTCTGAGGCTATTTACTACATACCCTGAGTTTGGTGGGGATTGTTACATATCTTATGGGCTTGACTCATATAATATTTAATAAATATAATAAAACTCTATGTAATAAGTAGTATGCTGAAAGTTCTAGACCCCTAGTGTTTCGGTGATTAACGATAATGCAAGATTACTATGACTAATGTGTGTTTTGCAGAGGCAATAAGAAAGTTAGGTCATGGTAATGGAGAATTGATTGGGCCATCAATGGTATCTGTTCCCCTTAATGGAATCATTTTGGTTTTCAAAGGATTGGCGAGAAGGTTGAAGACTAGACTAGGTCAAAGTGTTTTTTGGCGTTGAGAGACACTTAGAGTAGTTTAGCACCTTTGTTTTACCTTTGGTCGTACTATTAAGGGGGGTACTATACTATCTAGTAGCTTGATCTAGGAAAGGCTAATTGGTTAGGTGTGGTGCACACTTGTCAAAACTAGCACTAGGCAGCTTTAGAATTTCCCTTAGATGATGGTGAGCAACTTTTATTTTTGAAGTTTGCAAATCTGAGCTTGATTAGGACCTCAGACAGGCTTCGGACGCTAAGTCCCCCAAGGGTTCGGACCATTGGCGATGCGTCCGGGCGCCTAGGGTTTACTCTGGCTGAGTCAGCTGCTCTGGACGTGGTGAACAGTGAGGGTCCGGACCAATGCGTTGTGTCTGGACCCTACACAGAGAGCTCCAGAGAGCATAATTGAGTCCGGACGCTGTCCGGAGTTGTTGGTCCGGACCAATGTCTTGTGTCCAGACTGTATACAGAGAGTTCCAGAGAAGTATTTTTGGTCCGGAGTGTGTCCGGAGCCAAGGGTCTGAACTATTGTGTTGCGTCCGGACGCCCTGGTAACATAACGAGAATAGTGATGGTGTGAGGTCCGGATGCATGCGAATTGGTCCGGACCGCACACACTTTTAGCATCTGGAGTGACACAAAGATGTCAGTTTTGGGTGTAATGGCTAGGGAGTTTGTGGGAGGGTATTTATAATTCCCCCACACCTCCTTCACCCTACTCTTGCCCATTCATTCAGCTGGACCAACCTTGTGAGAACTCAAGGAGTGCAAGATCCCTAGTGAGAGAGTGATTTGAGAATCCAAGTGTTCATCCTCACTAGTTGCTTAGGAGTAAACAAGTGTGCATCCACCGACTCATTAGACTAGCCTTGGTCAAGTGAGTGAGTGCTTGTTACTCTTGGTGATCGTCATCACCTAGACGGCTTGATGGTGTGAAGCTTGGTGATCATCCGGAGGTGTTCTTGTTGGATGACCCAAGTTCGATTGTGATCGGTTGTGGGCGATTCATCGAGTTGGAGCGGCGAAGAAACATCCCATAGAGAGCACTTGGTCCTTGCGCGGATCGAGGGGGAGCGATACCCTTGCGTGGGTGCTCCAACGAGGACTAGGGGGAGTGTCGACTCCTCGATACATCGGCATAACGTCATCGTGTCAATCCTTCTTCCTCCCTTCTCCCTACTTATCACAATTACTTTCAAGAATTACTTTTTAGCATTACTTTCATTGCGATTACTTTCTTCATATCATGCTTGACTAGAATTGCATAAGGTGGCTTACTTTACATGATCATCTAGTTACTTGTTTAGCTAGAATCACACACATACGCATGCACTTGGGGGTTAATTGGTTTTTTCATAGGTTTTAATTCTTGCTTATAAATTTAAATAAGCCCAATTCACCACCCCCTCTGGTGCATCTTGATCCTTTCAAATGCTACTTATGGTTTAATACCATATTGGATTTTTACCAGATGATGAATAAATTTATATAGTTGGATATTATCAAGCAATATTGAGAAATTCAGAAAAGAACACTCGCATGCCACATGTGCGCACATGCCACCACCAATCAAGCCTGGACAACGGACATGACAAGGCAGACGACGAGCGAACAGATAGATGGACGGACAGGACTGCATCTTGTCAGTCATGTCACATCACAATTGAGAACAGACGGATGGACGGAAGGGGCTGCATCTTGTCAATCATGTCACATCACAATTGATGACGACCAGTAGGGTTTGGTGTTCGATCATGTCACATCACAATTGATGTCACTTGATTGGTGGATGGAGATGACATTCACGGCTCGACTACAACCGTCCAAGGACGTTGCGCCTTAGCAACTTATACACCACCTCCGATGGTTGTCGTGATCTTGCAGCGCGGCAACCAGCCATTAGGGTTCCCGTCTTGCAAACAATCGACGACCCAACAAGAACAAGATGAACAAGCACTCAATTGCAAGATGAATATGAAGGTTTCAATCTGAGAACACAATATGGTGAGGTTCTGATGACAATCAGACGAACGGTTGATCCAACACGCGCGCTGAAAGGCGGTAGCAATAACAAATTCGACGAAACAAAACCTCATATATTTGTGGCGGCTCTAAAGACTTATAAGGACTTGGGAGGAGGACCACAAGGGTGTTGGGGTCGTGCTCCAACCATAGGACGCATCCCTAATGGACCCAAATTGATACATGGGCCATCGGGCCAAAATAAGGTTACGCAACACTCGTGGGCAGAAAAGGTCTCGGTACAATGTTGGCACCAACAATGATACACTTTTATATAACTAAAATGCCGCCAACAACCTTAGGATCAAGGATAAACAATCACATCATGAGCATACTTTATCAAATAACAAGTTCCACATGTCCATGAAGTATGTGATTACAGGATGGAAGAAATGGAGCAAAGGAGAGCCAGTGGGACCCACATAGGGGGTCGACCGACCTCCCTATGGGCCCACCAGCTCTCCCCCTTGGCCATGATCCAGGAGAAGCACCTTAGAGTGAATTCCAGCCCTTGGATCACTCTATGCTTTCTCCCAACGGCTCACGTGCAAAGCACATGGATCCATGGGCCCACATCAAGGAGATCAATGTGACAATTACCTCGGAACCAACAACCAACACCAATGACAAGTGGGACCAACACCTAGAAGGCCGAGGTGGGCCAGAGACCCCAGGAGGGGGTCGGCCGACCTCACTCTGGGCCCACCATTGACGGTAATTACAAGCTATTTTGACACCATAAAAATACCGTCGACATCCTCATATTCAAAGGAAAACAAGAATAACATGAACATAATTTACCCAATAACTAGTTCCACATGTCCCATGACTATTTGAGTGTAGGTAATGACAAATGGGGACTTTTGGGAGCTAGTGGGCCCACTTAGGGGGTCGCCTGACCACCCAGTGGGGCCACTGGACCTCCCAAGCCCCCCACGATCCAAGTAACACTCTCCAAAGCACTTCTACCCCTTGGATCCAAGTGTGCTACCTCTCAACGGTTCTAGATCAAAGCACGAGGATCCATGGGCCCAACATGACATATTTCCAAGTATGGCAAATGTGCAAAATCCATACACCATCATGATGGGCATTACCACTAGAAGCTACCTGCAAAAGATGAGCTCATTTGGCCACAAAAGACGGTCGGGCGACCGCACTTTGGGCCTAATTTTGGACAACAGAATCCACACCTATCAAGGATGTCCCACGCCGAAGGGGAGGCCCATGACTGCCTGAATGAGGTCGGCCGACCACCAAGGTAGGCCCAGAGGCCACCCACAGGCCTCCTGACCAGTGGGGTCAGCTTCTAGAAGAAAGTGGTCGGGCCCACCTATCAGGGGGTGGTCGGCCAACCATGAACATGTGCCCAAAAGATGCCCCAAGGTCTCCACCGACTTCCTGCATGCCTCCATGCATCAACTTCATCTCCACCATTGATCTAAGGTGGTTACAATGACGGTTTGATCCTACGGTGGCTGATGGAGGTGGCGCAGATCGCTGACGTGGCACTGGAGTAGCCCCTACTCCACCTCTAGCTATAAATACCCCCCTAGGACCTCACTCTCATTCATGCCTCATTCGAGAAACTACTCTCTAGTCTCTTAGCGGAGCTCTTCAGTAGTGTTATGCTAGTTGGAGGAGAGTGAGGAGATCCTTCTGGAGAAAGCCCCGGATCTGTCGGGAATCTTCTCCGGAGTTCTTCCTCAGCGGATGCGAGTCTCTTGTAAGTTTAGCACTTGTAAGTGACTTCTTCTGAGTTCTTTATAGTATTCAATGTTCTAAATCTGGTTTAGCTGTTATATAACTTTTCATGCTTGATCATCGCTTTACTTTAAGTAGAGTGCTTTAACCTTAAAGCTTGGGTTAAAGTAGTAAGAATAGTGTAGACATGGTGTCTAGACTAGATCTTGCCTTTGTAAACTGCTTATCGCTCGAATTGTTTGTAGATGCTAGTAGAAGGTGACATCTCTATCTAGTCTTTGTATTCCACCACGTGTGTCAGATAAGTTCTTAAAAGGTAAGGCTTCAATACAACGTGACGACACGGTCCGTGCGCTTGTTAGACATCTGTGCTATATTGAACCTCTCAACTTAGTTATCATAATCTCCCTTGATTCATCATAGGACATACCTTTAATCCTAGTTAGATCACTATCGTTCCCTGAGGAAAATATGATACCTGGAATACTCTCGGTGAAGTGCTACATCGGTATAATCTGTGCACTTGCGGATTTATCCAATAGTCATAAGAAATACCAACACCCACCAACCCCTCACTTGGTCTCTGACTATTGGGGTTTCTTCTACAAGGTTATGGCATGGCCCACAGGCCATAGGGGCGGTTGACCAACCCCCCCTAGGTCGGTTCAGGCCCCAGTAACCGCCATACCTGTTTAGCACATGTTAAAGATCACAACCATCCACTCCAAGTCGGTTTGGAGGTGGTTGGATCCAAGGGTGGAGATTTATAGCCCCTTGGATCGATGACGTGGCGATGGAGTAGCCCCTACTCCACCTCCCACTATAAATAGAGGCTCATACCCCCTCTCTACACATGGTGAAGAAGCCTACAAGCTCTATTCCTTAGATTGTTCTAGTAGTTAGTCTAGAGTGGGAGTTAGAGTTGAGTCGAGCCGCGCTCAGGATTTTCGGAGTCGTCTTTTGAAAAGTATGGTATAACTCTTGTATCTTTTCTTTGTAAGACTTTACCTTATTCAATATATTACTTTTCCTCTACTTTACTTAGTATTTACTTTGAGCATTACTATAGTATTGTTATATGCTTTTGCTTATTACTAGGCTTTACATTAATAGTCTGTGATCCTTGTGTCCTTTCCCGTATGCGATCATTGCCTGTCATAGGGTGCTTTGATTATAGATCGTAGTCAAATTAGTAAGTTGTGTGTAAGCGTGGTGCTTATACATCATCTTATCCTTGGTTACCGCTTGTTGCACGGATTGTTTGTGGTAGCTAGCAAGAGAGTGACAACCTTGTCTAGTCTTTGTACTCCACCACGTGTTCTTAGGCAAGTTCTTTGAAGGATCGAGAACGGCGACCAGAAGGGGGGGGGTGGTGAATGGGAGCCAAATAAAATCCAACTCAAAGAATTGACCCTTGTCCCAAACTCACACCCAAAACTTGACCTCGAAAGAACCGACTCGCACACAACCTAACAAGTAGGTGGACACCTTAGGAAGACCTCTAAAGGTGTAGCGGAGTGGTCGGAGAAGATGGAGAACGAACGAAGCCACGAACTCGAAACCGATACACCGAGAGCGGTACTCTCAACCCCTAGAGAGAAGAGGCAAGAACACACCCAAAAATACTTATGAGAACTGGTCTCAAAAGTACCTAATCATCTTCCTTCCATGAATACGAGTCCAATGCAACAAACAGAACTTGATTCGGAGTCCGGACGAGAGAGAAACGAGCACAGGACTACTTCTGTCAGTGACCACAGGACCAGTGACGAGTGGTCCGAAGCTAAGGTCCAGAGCTAGGGGCTGTACTGCTATCTTTTGGAAAGACCACAAGACCACTCTCTATGGTCCGGAGGTATGGTCCGGAGGGTGGTTTGGAGGGTAGTCCGACAGAAAAAAACAGCCAACTCAGTGAGCTCCCAACCTCCGGACTAGTGGTCCGTTGGTACCACAGGACTATGCCAAGTGGTCCGGAGGTATGGTCCGACACTAGGGGCTGTGCTGTTATCTTTTGGCAAGGCCACAGGACCACTCGCTATGGTCCGGTGCTCACGAACAGAGCGCAGAAAACCCGCGAAAACCGATTTCACTCCGCCAAATCTTCCCAAAACTCAACCAAATGAACTTCAACTGCAACCAAACTTTGTAGGCATGATCCTTGTAAAGTTGGGGAGCTATCCCGAAGAAATCATCGCTCAATTTGGCTTAGAGCAATGGGAGGATAAGAGATTTGGGGAAAAACTCAAGAATAAAGAACACCGCAAAGAAATCGCTCGATCTACGTACTCGTGAGATTTGAGGAGAAACCCTTTGGTGCAAAGATGCTCCTCACGATTACGAACAACTTGGTTCAAACGGATTTGCAAGAGCTACTCCCTACTAAGAGAAATCATCTCGGGAACAAAGAGGGAGCAAAAGCAAAAAATGCGAAGAACACAAGCAAAACGGGGACACGATCAAGAAGTCGAAGCCACCATGGCTTACGGAGGTTACGGCCTCCGATTCCTCGCAACAAACTCAAGTTCTTACAGAGTTTGGTGAAATCAACCTAGGGATCTCATGAACTAGAGAGAGGGTAGAGAGAGAGAGAGAGTTGGGGCAAATGAACTAGAGATAGGATGAGGATACCCCTTCATCCCCTATTTAACAGGGCTTTGGCTATTTCCCAAAGACCCCCTAGATACAAGACCGAATTACCTAGCCCTAAGACATTGTAATCCAAGTCGGTAACTCTCAGCCACTCGTTTGAATGGACGGCCCCGCTTCCTACCAGGAGTTGCCATCGCCTCGACGCAACCTCTAGGATTCCGCCACGTGCCATCCTCGCTTCCTCAGAAGCTCCGCCTAGGTTTTGAGGCCCAAACCCAGGAAACCCACCACCGGTAGCGTTGGGCTCAACTACCGAACCCCAAGTTTTGAGGCCCAAACCACCAAACCACTCGACTCGAGCCACCTTGTCCTCGCCCGGTCGGACTTCGAGTCCCATGAGCCTCCGCTCGACCCGCTCGTCCGCCATTTTGACTTTGTCAACTCGGTCTACCTCCATGTCTTCTCGCACTTCGCCGGTGCCAAGTACTAGCCACCACAGCGCCGACGCCCATGGTCCCTCAGACCGAGCCCCGCTTCCGCCCTTCACCGCTCTCAGTCCATCGGCACGGCAAGCCTCTACTCGACCTTCTCCACGCCATTGACCACTGTCACTAGGCATAACACCTGCACACCACAAGCCGATAGACAGGCACACATTTGCTTTCGCAAGAGGTTAGGGTAAGCCACTCAAACTGAAATGCTCAAGTGTTGGGCAATCACTCATCACAAAACTAAACAACATGGGTACTTATCCAGCATGTGTTCGCAATATCCCCCTTGATGAGTGCATTGTCAACACAAGTGCATTTCAGATTTGAGCCACAAGGTAAAGCTCTCCAAATGACCAAAAAGCTAAGAGAGCCAAAACGGGGTCACTTGAGAGAAGCAAAAACGAGTCCAAAACTTGGTTCCCAAAGACATGGGCAACGGCTCGACGCAACCAAGCAAATCAAAACTAGCCCTCAAGAAGAGGCAGAAACGGGCTCAACACTGCTAGCAAGTCCAAGATACCAATCACAGCTCTCAAAGCTCAGAATACCAATTGAAGCACTAAGGGAGCTCAAAGATACCAATTAAACCTCATAAGGCTCAAAGAGTCAATCGAAACCTGTCAGAGCCTAACAAAGCAAGTTAGACGCTCCAGAAGAGGCAACGGCCCAACACATATAGCAAAAGCTCCCCTGAGCAAGATACCAATTGGAAACCTATTGAAGAGCCAAAACAAGATACCAATTGAACGCCTTAAGGCAAAAGAAGCACAAAAACTCCCCCTTGAAAAAAAAGGCTCTAAACCAATGAAACCAATGAGATGCACTCTATCTCCCCCTTGGAAGTAGATGACTGAAAATGGAATGAAATTCACATCTCTCCCCTTGGTGACACATGCAGCTCATCAAAGCTCAAGACTCAAGATCCGGCCACCAATGCCATGATATGCAAAAATGAGTGCAACAAGCTTCATACATAGAGAGAAGACAATGAATAGATGCTCTAAGTGATGTGATCTTGTGAGAATAGGAAAAGCTCTACGTGCCCAACAAAGACTCAGGTTGAGCTAAAGATCACTTTAGAAGCTAAAATAGAGAAGATTACATGTGTGAGCAAGGAATGGGTATCACCTCCTAGAGACAACTAAACATGGCAAGCAAGATAGGATCTATCTCAAAGCAATATCATGTATAGCAAGTAGAACTATCCCTAGCAAAGTTCATACAACAAGCCAATGACCCAACTGAATAAATTTTTCAAGTTTCAGAGTTTTGCAGCAAAAATTCAGTGTTAGGCACATTTACGTTGTATGCGAGTGGTTGTAAACAAAGTGATACCACTGCTTACCAACTGGGCGAAGTCAAAGGACTTAACACACCGGTTTTGGTCATACACAAAACCGCTCAAGTTCCACCCATATGGGAAGCAGTCTCGAACACATGGTGAAGTGCTCACAATGTAGACCCAACTCGATCTTTCCAATTCACAAAACAGAGAGCAATTTCATTTTAGATCAATTTTAATCATGGTGCTCAATAGAAGTGAATGAAACAATGAAGAGCCATAGTTACCAGCTATATACAAAACAACCAAGAAGGATCTTCAAAAGCCTACACATGCTATTGTCATTTCAGAGGTGACATGGGGAATTAAATTTAGTTTTAAATCTTTTCTAACTTAGCTCTATTGCATATCAAGAGATCAAAGAGAGTCTAAGTTAGGCAACACCATAGACACATAAAGCACCTCAAAGAGAGCATAGATTCATTATATCGGCTATATGTATGAAGCTTAAAATGAACTATGTTACAAATGCAAATGAGATGCAGAATGCAATGACACCAATTAACACTAAGAAGACACCAAAGAAAAGAAATAAAAGACAAATAAGAGCCAAAAAGAACTATGATACACAAAGAGCTTCCCTCAACTAAAAAGGGAAGCAAAAACCCAATTCGCCCCGAAGGCGTGAAAACGCAGCTTGATCCAATGGTTTTGTGAGAATGTCCGCAAGTTGGTTTTGGGTCTCGACATGTCGGAGGTCAATGTCGCCCTTCTCATAATGATCACGCAAGAAGTGAAAGCGGACCTCAATGTGCTTGGTCTTAGAGTGAAGCACGAGATTTTTGGCCACACTAATTGCACTCATGCTATCGCAAAGCAGAGGCACCTTAGTAAGCACAAGACCAAAATCTTTCAAAGTGGCAATCATCCAAATCAACTGCGAGCAACAGCTAGCCATGACAACGTACTCAGCTTCGCACATCGACTGTGCCACGCTAGACTGTTGGCGAGAAGACCAAGAAACCAAGACCCGAGAAACTGGCAAGTCCCAGAAGTGGACTTCCGATCAAGACGACAACCGGCAAAGTCGGCATCAGAATAACCACAAAGCTCAAGAGAGGAAGAGGTGGAAAACCAAAGTCCAAATTCGGGAGTGAAGCGCAAGTACCTCATGATGCGTTTCACCATCTGCTTGTGCGAAGTCGGTGGGGACGCCTGAAAGCGTGCACAGAAGCAGACGGCGAACTGAATGACCGACCGAGTCGCTGTCAAGTACAGAAGCGACCCGATCATGCTTCGGTACTCTGTCTGATCCACCGCCTCTCCTTCCTCATCCGCATCCAAGGCAGTCGTGGTCGACATGGGTGTTGAGAGGGGCTTTGTCTCGCCCTTGTCAAACTTCTTCAGGATATCCTTCGTGTACTTACCTTGGTGCACAAACGTCCCTTCCGGGTTTGCTTGATTTGCAACCCGAGAAAGAAAGTCAACTCCCCCATCATGCTCATCTCAAATTCCCTGCTCATAATATCTGCAAACTTGGCAACAAGAGCATGAGAAGAACCACCAAAGATGATATCATCCACGTATATTTGGACAAGGAGAGTGTCTTTGTCTTGCTTGAGGAGAAACACCGTCTTATCTATCGATCCCATTTTAAAAACCCTTAGCAAGCAAAACGGTTTTTAGCCTATCATACCATGCTCTAGGGGCTTGTTTCAAACCATACAAAGCTTTGTGGAGTTTAAAAACATGGTTTGGAAACTTGGGATTTTCGAAACCGGGAGGTTGTTTAACATAAACTTCCTCCTCTATGTAGCCGTTTAAGAAAGCACTTTTAACGTCAATTTAAAAAAGTTTAAAACCCTTAGAAGCCGCAAAAGCTAGAAGGATTCTAATGACTTCTTAACAAGCTACAGGAGCAAAGGTTTCCTCATAGTCTATCCCCTCCTTTTGACAAAAGCCTTGAGCTACCAACCTGGCCTTGTTGCACACTACCACCCCATCCTCACTTTGTTTATTTTTGAAAACCCATTTGGTACCTATGGGGTGGCAACTAGGTGGTGGAGGAACTAAGACCCAAACGCGGTTTCGCTCAAAGTTTTCTAACTCCTCATGCATGGCATTAACCCAATCCGGATCCATCAAAGCGTGTCCAACATCTCGGGGCTCAAAAGAAGCGACAAAAGCCGAATGAGCAAAGTGAGAAATATAGGACCTGGACCGCGTGACTCGATGGTCAATGTCGCGGATGATGTTCTCCGGTGGGTGTTGTCGCTGGATGTGGCAGGGAGCCTGCCTGGACGTAGTGGCCTCCTCCTCGACAGCAGCTGAAGCTCCCTCAGGTGCAACGGGCACCGACTGAGGAAGCTGCTCGAACGGCCCCCATGTAGAGGAAGTAGTCGGATCGGGACCGTGAGCAGGGTCGACAGGGGCAGCTAGTGGAGTTGGCTCGGGATCACCCCAATCGGCATCGTCCTGCTCCTCCTCCACAAAGATGTTAGTGTTCACCTCATCATCACCTGCAAGCTCAAAAGCAGTGGAAACACAGGGAATAGTCTCATCGAAGGTAATATCACAAGTCTCCATCACTCGGTTAGTCTCAAGGTTAAGTGCACGATAAGCACGAGAGTGAGTAGAATAACCAAGAAACATACCGTCAGAAGACCGTGATTCAAATTTATCCAACTTACCGCCCTTTTTGAGGATGAAGCACCTACACCCAAACACCCGTAGGTGACTTACCTTGGGTGGTCTCCCAAATCGCAACTCATAAGAAGTCTTCTTCTTGAAAGTTCGGAGAAAAATGCGATCGGAAACATAGCAAGAAGAACTGAGTGCCTTGGCCCAATACCGCCTAGGAGTCCTATGCTCATCGAGCATCGTCCTGGTCATCTCAACAAGGGTCCGATTCTTGCGCTCAACAACACCGTTCTGCTGGGGAGTGTGAGGTGAGGAAAACTGGTGATCGAGACCCAAAGAAGAGCAAAGAGTTGCAAGGTGAGCATTCTTGAATTTTGTGCCATTGTCACTGTGGATAGCTCTCATGGCATTATTAGGTAGCTCATTTTGCAATCTCAAAATCAGATCTCGAACATTTGGAAAAGCCTCATCCTTACTCTCCAAAAAGAACACCTAGGAGTACCTCGAGTAGTCATCAACGACTATAACAACATACCACTTCCCTCCTTCTGACCTGACCCGAGCTGGACCAACTATGTCCATGTGTAAGAGCTCGCTGGGTCGAGTGGTCATGATCTCAGTCACAGGGGATGGGAAGCGGCAACCATCTTTCCATGCCTGCAAGGATGGCAAACCAAATCCTTCTCGAACTTTAGCTTTGGCAATCCTTGGATAAGGTCCATTGAGCTAAGCCTTGCAAACAAGTCAAAACTCAAATGTCCCAATCTCCTATGCCACTTCCAAAGCTCAAAAGAAGAACCGGCAAGAAGACAACGAGAAGGTCCGAAACAGATAGAAAAATCCGGCAAACAAGATCACCCGAGAGTCCAAAATCCGAGAGAGGTTTGGCTTAAAGCTCACCTCGAAACCGTCTTCAAGGAGTTGCGAAACCGATAGAAGGTTAAAATGCAAATTTGCATCCAAAGAAACATCCTTGAGGACAAAGGACGAATTGACTCGAATGGACCCCCGGGAGACAACCTTACCTTTACTCTTGTCCCCGAATGTGATGTACTCGGTGTGGCACACGAGGTCGAGGCTAGAGAACCACTTGGCACTTCCGATCATATGGCGTGAACATCCGGATTCCACAAGCCAAGTCTCCTCCAGTCCTCCTTCCTACATTAATAAAAAGACATAAGGTGAGCAAACGGACCAACACTGGGGTTAGTAAACTGTGAAGGATACCAGTGTTGTCCCACTTGCCCAAAGAATGGGTTAGGAGAAAAACCAAACATCTCCTGCCCCACGGAGGGATAGCGATAACCACGATAGGGAAAACATGGTCCGCTAACGAAGGGTGGAGTAAAACCACCGCCACGAGGCCCGTAGTCGTATGGGTCACAACCGGTACCCCGCCGGGAATGACCACCGCGTGGTCTCGCATCCTGAGGCCTAGTACCTTGAGGCATTGTACCTCTAGGCCTAGAAGCGCGCCTTTGAACTTCCGGTCCACGCACCCCAACTGGTGGGTGGTACATGTCCTAGTTGTTCAACTCAAACTGCATCCGATCATCTCTCTTCCTCCTATAGCAAAACTCAGCCAAATGCCCATCCCACTCACAATACTCACAATGGTACCTTACCACACTCTTGGTAGGCACCCTCTTGTTGGGTTGGGTGGCTCTAGCTTTCTTAGGAAGGGGATCACTAGAGATGTTTGGCATTGTGTCAAGTGGGTTGCGAAGGTGATTCGGTTTGGCAATACACACTTGCTTCTGTGGAGTGGTTTTGGGTGGCTCTTCAAACACACCATCTCTCACAGGAAACTCGGAGGGGTTGGTAGGCTTAGGTGGATTTATCTTGGTAAGCTTGGGAGTTGTGGTGGGTTTCTCACTCTCGCTCAGACCACTGCACTCACCGATCTTACCAAACATTCTATCGTCCTTCCCACCTATAGCAAAGCCTACTCCCATGCTGTTAGCCCTTTTGCATTGTCTAAGCATCATTCCTAGCTACGACTCTCGGCAAGAAACCCAGCTCAAGATGGACTGAAGGTATGTGTTTTCTTCCTCGGTACGCATCTTGTTGTGTCTGCACAACGCGATCTCAAGCTCCAAAGCCTCAAAATGATCTGACTCTCTAGTGCTATCTGAGCTCACCTTCTCCAGCACAGCAATCCTAGCATCTCTTTGTGCCAGCTCAGAATGCAAGGCTAAGCAAGACTTGCACGCACCAAGTAAGCTAGGCCTAGCCTTCAGCTCACTGACCTACTCAAGTAGAGTGCCATACTTGTCCTAGAGAGTGACAATACAAGACATGTGGATGGCGCAAGCATCACACTCTACCTCCTCGGTAACCACCACTTGTGCCTTAGCAAATCTAGTTCATGAAGTGTGCTAAGGTACTTTGCCTTAAAATCGTTCCTCTCACACGTGGCACGCTTGAGCAACGCATCCTGACTCATCAAGGTGTCATTTAGAGACTCAAGCTCGAGAGAGAGGGATTCGATGGTGGGTGATACCTCGGGTGTGTCAGAGTCGTAGTCGTAGTCAGAGCCATCCTTGCGCTTGCCGACCTTGCCTTCTTCAATCGTCATGGTGCAAAAGCCACTGTGCTTGGCATCGGTGTAGAAGCATAGGCCGTTGAACTTGTCCTCAACCTTTCCCTTCGACTCATCATCACTTGAGGAAGCACCTCCGTCGGAGGAGGCATCGATGTCGCTGAGGGAGGCGAGGAAGGCTCGGTGCTTGGCCTTCACCTTGTCGATCACCTTCTTGGAGGACCTTCGGTTGTAGCCGCCCTTAGGCTTGTGCTTGTCCTCGAAGTGGTGCTCGCGCTTGTCCTTGCGCTTGGTGAAGTCACCCACAGCTTTCTTGGGGCAGTTTGCGATGAAGTGATCCTCATCACCGCAACGGTAGCACCCCTTGGCCGAGCCACCACGTCGTCGGTTCAAACGGTTGTTGTGAAACCGTGAGAAGTTAGTGATGACTAGGGCCAGCTCGTCATCTCCAAGAGCCTCCACTTGCTCCTCTATCATAGAAATCAAAGACAAAGCAAACAAGGAGTGTGAAGGGTCAGAGGAGGAAGAAAACATACCACTGGGGCCAGAAACCAAAGCCATATATGGTTTCAACGGGTTTTCAAGCTTGGCCCGGGTCTGGTAGTCAATCTCCGAGGACTTGAGCTTGCTGAACAGCTCGTCCACGATCAGGGCATCATAGCCCGGTGACTCCTGGATGGCAGCCACCTTCATCTCCCACACCTTTCGATCAAGAGCATGCAAAAGCTTGATAGCCATCTCATGATCATCATAAGGCAAGTTGGCTCGATTAGCACGCATCTTGTTGACGATAGATTGGAAGCGAGTAAACATCCCGTCAACAGATTCGCCAGCCAACTGTACAAAGTTCTCGTACTCCCTACGGTATGTGTCGAAGAGCCTGGACTTGATCTGAGGATTGCCCTCATGATATCGCACAACTTTTTGCCAGATCTCTCTCGCCGTAGTGAGGTTCGAGACTCGCTCAAACTCAGGAAGACATAGACTCGAGAAGAGAATACTACGTGCTCTGCTATTTGCGTTGTGTTGAGAAATCTAGATAGGGTCAACACGAGCCGCAAGAACACGATAGCCCTCATTCTCACAAATCTCCCATATGTTCAAATCAACTCCTTGTAGATAGGCGGACATGCGCACCTTCCAGTAGGAGAAGTTCGTTCCATCGAAAAACGAAGGTTTGCCAACACCTCGCTCCATGTCGCCTTCGCGGATCAAGAACCGTCTAAGGTGGATTGATCCTTAACCGGATCCGATACCATTCTTAAAAGGTAAGGCCCCCATAAGAAGAGGGTGTGGTCCGGTAGGAGTTTTGTCCTCCTACTGATCTATCCCCTCGCCTAACATACTTGTATTGAGGAGACAAACTATAGTGTTTAGACTAAATGATTAAGATGGTCATGGCACTCCACAACAATCAAGATCACCAAATCAGATCCCCTCATTTGATCAAGAAGGATGACCCAGGTGTCCCAACCATTGAATGCACAATCAACAGATGCTCCTTCCAGAAGGCAATCTGTGACACCGGATCGGGCTTCAACATTATGGCCAAGATGACCTACGAGTTTCTGTATGGAACAATGCCTCTACATCCAACATACACCCAACTCTAGATGGCAGATCAGACATGTCGCGTCGTTGAAGGCATAGCAAAAGATGTCCCCATCCAGATTGATGACCACTTCATCCCTACAGACTTCCTAGTCGTTGATATGGGAGAAGATGATTATGATCCACCTATCATCCTTGGAAGGCCATTCCTAAGCACCACCAAAGCTATCATCTACATCGGGACAGGAGAAGTGCACCTACACTTCCCCTCTGAGAAGGTACGACGTTACTTTAATGCTAACTACATTATTGAAGAAGCCAAGTAGAGTAAGACGAGAAGAAGACGTCGCTACCGCAACCAGAAGAAGCAAAACATCAAGGATGGATGGGCAGACTATAAAGGAGAAGTGTCAAGATATGAAGAGAGATACCCCGAAGAAGAAATATATGCAACTCCACTCTCAAGGCCGAACGCACCACCAACTCCAAGGTTGGGAAAGGAAAGATCATTCTACGACTACTCCAAGCACGAGACCGAAGAATCTTGGGAGGAAGGAGAGGTACGTCCCTCCGATTATAATGAATATCCAAAAGAAAGAGTTTGTCCTAGGAAGGCCACCGCACCAACACAAGTGTGGAGACAAAAAGAAGTCATACCGGATGAAGAAGTACAGCCGAAGGCGCCAGCTATGCCGTCCAATGAGCCCAGGACAACTAAGGACGTAAGGAGTCCTGTTCGGAGGACTTAAAGCACCGAACGCCTTGGCAAGAGGTAACACTTGGTAGTTATCTTTTCCCTTAATTATTTACTTTTCCAAAATAGTTAATCATGTTTACTCTATCTTAAAAAGAAAATAAAAATTGTTAAAACTATTAAGCCCCATGTGAATAGACTCGTGGCATAAAACCCAAAAGTGTACTCGTTGTGGTGGCATAAAAATAAATATGTTTTGTTTTATAAAATAAAAATACAAAAATATTGAGTTTATGATCCTGTTAAATACTAACATCCATTAGAGGAAGCTCGACATGATCAAAGCTAGAGATTTATGACTAACACTTAATAAGTTCCACAAGCTTTGTTGTCTATTTGAGTTTTCACAGAATCCAAGGATCAAAGAAGAGCAGCAACCATAGGACATCTTACCCATTGTCAGAATACTCTGACAAGATAAGAACACCTCTGCTACCTGTCAGCTACACCAGAAGAAATTACGTCAAAATTAAGCTTGGGGGAGAGCACACCCACGTACCAACTACATCAGAAGAAATTACGTCAAAATCCAGCTTGGGGGAGAGCACCCCCACACTCAGCTAAGTATTTCTACCTATCAGTTTTTATATCTATACTTGGATAAAAATAAAAAGATGCATAATTATAGAAACCCAATAAATACTTTCCCGCTTATATATATATATATATATTGTGTGTGTGTGTGTGTGTGTGTTAGAAGTTTTCTAATAAATAAATAGAATAAAATAAAATAGCTATGCTAAAATGAATCCCACTGATAAACTCTTAACATGGAAATGATGAATAGTTGCTCTGTCGTAATACCTTTCAAGTACCTAGTTTTCAAATTTGCTCTCTGTCAAGTTTAGGCATAATTGTTATGATTCGAAATTTGCCCTGAACCTAAAACTTGTGGGAGGAAGTACCTGATCTAAAGTCTAAGTCATTGACGGATATGATATGGAAAGGTTTGAGTTTCTATTTATCTGTTCCTAGAGATGCTAGAATTCTGGAGAATTTTATCTTTTGAAAACTTTAAAAATGCTACATGATGAGTTCCTGTATGACGAGAGTTTAAATTCCTACCACAGCCATATACATGCTTACTAGATTAGGAAACCACACACTTTTACATTCTGCTTATGAGCATTGGGTGTGGTCAAGCTGTGTGACCCTCGGGAACTAGTCATGCGGTTTGAATCAAGATTTACACACATCCATACATGCTACTTCCATCTCAGAAGTACGCATCCACATATATACACCCACACACGCTACTTCTATCTTCAGAGGTACGCATTCACATACACTCCATCCACATACGCTGCTTCTACCCCAAAAGTACGCGTCCACATATATCCACTCATTCCCATCTCCAGATCCACCCACCAGAAACATTCTACTCCTAATCCGGGAGAGAATAGAAACACATAAATATTCTCCTATCCCTATTTTATCCATGTGAAATAAAGGCTCCAGTCAGCGTTCTCTTTATAGCTCTACGAGGATGAGTGCTCTAAAAAAAGAGAGATATACGAGGAAATAAAAAGGGCAAAATATCCGCCAACCTCGAAAAATAAAAAAGTGAGACGAGAGGTAAAAATGGACAAGTGTCCGACAGTAGAATTAGGGGTACAAGATACCCATAAAAAATATTATTATCGAGCAGCTCATTCCCTTCGAAAGGTTTTAAATACAAGAAAGGTATATCCATCAAAAGGGAGCAAAAGTAGAATTAGACTTTCACCTCTACCATCATCATCATTACCATCACCATCACCATCATCATTATCATCTTTACCATCATCACCACACACCATCCATTCGCCACACATGCACATCTTGATTTGACTTATTGATTGGTTCCTTTGGATCCACGGTTTGACTATGCAACATATGTCTTGTAAGTATGTATACTCTATCTCCGACCTATGAGCTCCAGATATTAGCCTATTAGAAGTAGGGTGAGAGAGAGAAGGCAGTACCACAATGCCTTATACCACAAAAGAGAAAGGCATACACCATCAATGCCTTGGTAAGGATCCAGAAATACCCCAAATGAGCGACTGAGAGAGTCATACAAGGAATCTCTGAGTTTTATTTTGAAAACCTACAAAAACTCCGGAGCTATAGTTGATTGAAGAGCAGGTACATGGTGCTTGACTGGACCGTTCTGTCTTTCAACTACCCAAGACAAAGGTGACGGTTACAAGCCCCATGGTGAAAGGTAAAATGAGTAAGTTTTTTATCTTAATAGTTGATCTAACCCGGAGACGAGATCTTATTTGAAAGCATGTGTACCTGTAAGGCGTGAAAGCATCGTAGCAAGTCCCGATCCATCACTGAGTCTATCTTTGCTTAGGGACGAGCAAAAGGTAAGCTTGGGGGAGCTTGTTGACGGTCCTTAAGTACCAAAATCAACAGCCAACTAGACAAGGAAAAGGATCTATATGAAACCAATACATAGAAATAGGGTTTATACTGATAAAATTCCACGAGTTTTGGTGAATGTCTATTTCCACAGGGGGATATCAGGAAATATGGAGGAAAGGCCCACATGTCATGTTTACATAGAGATATTTATCATCCGCAGGAAAAATAATACTCTAGAAGAGTCAAGAAGGCGTGGGAAGGAACCAGAGGCCAAGCAGGCCCAGGGGCAGGGCGCCCGCCCTACCCCTTGGGGCGGCTGCCCTAGGTCAAGCCCCAATGGTCTCTGCCTTGTGGGACCACCTCTCCACCGCCTTTGAGGTTGCATCTAAGCCCTCCATTAAGGTCGGTTTGATCTGACGGTCGACATTCATTTGAGGAGGGTATATAAGGAAGGCCCCCTGACCCTGAGGAGGAGAGCCTCTCTGACCTAATTCATTATTCATCATCCATCTCAAGAGGAGATGCCCCTGATCAAGCCTTAGAGCCACCACATCAACTAGATCTCTAGTTTAGCATAGCTATATAGGATTAGAACTAGGAGTCAATCTTCGGTTGGTTTCCAGATCTGTCAAGAGGATTATTGGTAATTCTCTCTCTAGTTCTTCCTTGTTCATCATTTGTTCTTCAATACTATGAATATGACTTTGCTCTACTTCATTATATTGTTTATGACTTTACTCTATTTGATTATGTTCTTAGTTATATTGTTCTTAGTCTATTATGATTATATACTTGGCTTAGTTAGATTTGAATCATAGCCATGCTTAGGATGGTATAGCATTTATCCATTAGCGCTGTGGGTAAATGATAGATATTGTGTAGGCATGGTGCCTAGACCGTATTTATCTGCGATTGTACCCTACATTCCGGATCATGAGGTAGTTCGTGGGAGTGACAGTCCTGTTGAGCCCTTTGTAGTCCTCCTCCCATTTGTAGGGCAGGCATAGCAGTTCTATTGCGGGGAAGTGATTGCTATGTTCTTCACTTCCTTAGTGATACTCACTAGACATGAATATCTCTTTTCTTGCCATGATTGCCAAGTGTAATTGCACTAATCAGAATATTGTAGACTGTATAGTTAAGAATGACTTAGGAAATATCTTTGTAGTTCGTCCTAATTCCAAGCTAATGACTTGCTAGAATATCTGTTGAGGTGCTTATCATTATCTTATGTGTCTACATATATGTTGATCAAAATTATCTTTTGTCACTATTCATTCATTATCTATATCTTATGTGACACTTATCTTGTACTAAGTGAGATAGATGAAAACTCTCCATTACACATGCAGTGATACCCATTAATCATCTTTATTCATTCCTCATTTATTCCTTAGCATTCCCTTCCCAGTGGTAAAAATATAAATAACGATACCTAGAATACTCCTGGTTAAAATGTTACATCGGTATAATCTATGCGCTTGTAGAAACACATTTATATTTACTTAGAGCAATTGCATATTTCTATACCACATCTCTTTGGCATGCTGGGGATGACAACCTAGCTTAAGTGTCATAAGAAATGTCAACAATCATTTTTGGCGCTGTTGCCGGGGATAGAAATATTTCTACTTTTGGTAACTACATTAGAGATGTCAACAGAGGGGTGTGCCAATGCATTCCTCAAGAAGTTCTTCCCGATGGGCAAAACCAATGCTCTTCGTGGAAAGATCTCAAGCTTCCAACAACAGTCTGACGAGACAATTCCCGAAGCATGGGAGCGTCTCCAAGAGTACATTCGTGCCTGTCCTCATCATGGGATAGAAGATTGGCTCTTGATTCAAGGATTCTACCATGGGTTGTCTAGCATGGCTCGTAGTCACCTTGATGTTGTAGCTGGAGGGGCATTCCTCCAACACACAGTAAGGAATGCCAAGGACCTCATCGAGAAAATGGTGATCGACCAAGGATGGGGTGAGGAACGTCTCAGCCCAAGAGGAGAGGTATGGACACTGTCAGTGAGGTGGACATGCTCTCTGCTAAGATGGAACTCTTAATGAAGAAGATAGAAGAAGGTTCCAAGAAGGAATAAGAGGCCATCTACCCCACTGCCACCGCATGCTCTATTGAAGCCGATCCATGGTGCAAGGTGTGCGGGGGAAATGATCACTCGGGCAACAACCACCCGGAGACATCGAAGGAGGATGTGAACTTCATCAGCAACAACAACAACAACAATAACAACAACAATGGGTATCGACCCCAACAACAAGGAAGCTGGAATTCACGCCCCTTCTACCAAGGTAATGGAGGTAATAGTAATTACAATAATTAAAATTCTTACAACAATCAACCTTCATTGAAAGATCTTGTTCTTAGTCAATCTAAGATTAATGATGGTATAAATAAAAAGATGATTGTCACTGATAAAGTTCTTAAAAATCTTGGTGAGAAAATAGATAGCTTTGCAACTGCCATAAAAATCAATTGAGCTTTAATAAAATACTAGAAACCCAATTAGCTCAATTAGAAGCAGCTATGTCATCTCTAGAACAAGGTAAGATTCCTGGGAAATCAAAGAATTCAATTGAGCATGTGAATATAGTCACAACGAGGTTCGGTAAGCCTCCACTTCGCTCCTATTGGGGCTATCTTCTTGATCCTCCCTTCATCATGAAGAAGGAAGATCCAGTCTACCCGATGATCAAATGCTCAATCGGACAACAAATCTTCCACAACGCCTTCTGCGACCCTGGATCGGGTGTAAACATCATGTCCAAGGTAACTCATGATAATCTATTAGTGGGACTCTTGCTCCCTACGTGTGTTCGTTTGCAGATGGCGGATCAAACGATGAGGTTTCCCGAGGGACTTGCGAGGGATAGTGAACCAAAATAAAAGTTATAGATCTTAAAAAGTTATGAAACTTTTTAATTGATAACTTGTGTGAGTGTGTGCGCACGCGTGTGTGTGCACGCGCGTGCGTGTGCGTGTGTGTGTAATGGGTCTCAGCGTCAACACCATGTGGGGCCCTGCAGAGATCGTTGTGGAAGTATGGTCCTGATCTCTTGAGCCTCTAAATGGAAAAGCCACGTCGGTTGATTCGATCTCAAGGCGTGCCAGTCAATTTGACCTACAATTGACAAGAAGACATACTGTCAAATTATAGAACCTACCGGTTATTGTCAGATAGTTCCATGATATGACTCTCAAATAAACGATGGTCAAAATAAATTAACTAGAGAGACAACTTCTAGCAGTGTAAAGCTTAATAATAGGATGCGAACAGTTATTCACGATACGTAACCAGTGAAGCGTACAATCAGCCAATCTCATAAGTGTATTTAGTAAAGATGTGTTACATGCATCATTCACTAAATCAAGCTATCAGATCAATTAAATATATCAGATAAAGATTAACCATCAACAGAGGTGTGTTTCCATGCAGACATGATGATAATTAACCCAATAACTTGACTCATTTATTAGCATTGGGGTGTTTCCATGCAACCATAATAGTAAATAAGTCAAGTCACGCCTAACGTACTCAACGGATCTGATCATGTTCGAAATAGCAAAAGCTCATGTACCGTATGAAGAAAGCATAACCATATTGGCTATTCATCCGATATGGGGTCCATGAAGCATGAACAAGATCTATTTGCCCAATTACAGCTACATCTAAAACTAAATAGACGTAGTCTAACATACTTGATAGTGGGGTCCGGTAGATGCAGCGGTGACAAACATGTTAAACCAAATCCACTCATCCTCAGATGAATCTATAGTTAGGAAAATATCTCGAACCCACATCATGTAGCAATCACGATCAACAGATTAACCAATAGGATCTTAGATCTATTGTTTTGACAAGTGTAAGAATGGATATGCACAAAATGATAGATCCAGATGGACTTGAAGCTTAGTCTAATCTGTTGATTGAGATTGGGCAAGACATTATTGCAAATGATAGACAAATAAACATAAACAATATCAATAACTTAATAAATCTACTAGATTACCAATCTAATAAAGCCGATAACTAGCTTGAATAATTACTCATGTGAGATTGAAGCAATGCAGCACCATGAACAACGATTCAAACCGATAACTAGCTCAAATCAAGCTTGGACAAATTACACAATACAAACGTACAAACGAGACATGAACCATGGCTAGACTTACAAGCAAACCGGAGGTCGATCTGGTCGATACAACCATGTTCGTCGAAGGTTTCACCAAGATCTACTCTACTCCTACTCCTAAGGTTTTGGCCGGGGCCGAAGAGTTTTGTGTTTGTTTGTTGAATGTCCTTTACAACTCTACACTTTGCTATTTATAGACCATAGCATAAGCCCTAGTCCGACACGGTTGCTAACCGAAAATAAGGAAATAAAGATAACTTGGGCTTCAATCTTCCCTTTCAATGAAGCCCACCGTGTATATTCCGCCGTAACTGATGCACAATCTTTCCTCCCGTGTGATCTCTCATGGGTTGATTATCTTAATTGATCCTCTGGATCCACTCAAGCAGTAGTCCTCTGAAGAATCATGGCCCTATTGGTTTCAGTGATTAACGTCAATTAGCGATTATTATGGCTAACGTGTGTTTTGCAGAGGCTATGCGTAGCTTAGCCATAGTAGTCAACATGAATGGGCATCAATGGTTACCACTTAGCCCCCAAGATGGATATTGTTTCAGATTTCAAAGAGACATGATGAAGACCCTAGAATGATAGACTAAGTGCCATAAGGTGATGAAGGGCACTTAGAAATAGATAGGGCTTCTCTTTAATCTTTGGCCGTACTATAAAGAGGGGTTGAGACTAGTAGCTTGACTTAGGAGAGCTTCATGACTTAGGTGTGGTGCACACTTGACTTCCTTAGCTCTAAGCAAGCCTATGGTGACCGTAAGATAGCCTAGAACAACTTCCGTATTCATCGCGACGAAAACCGAAGTTGAGAGAAAGCTTCTGTGGGCGTCGGACGCTAGAGTCTAGGGCGCCGGACGCTGACGTATGCACGTCCGAGAGTCCGTCGCCAACACAGAGAGCTCCAAAGACGTCCAGTTTGCGACGGACACGTCTGTCGCATGGGCGTCAGACGCTCGCGAGCGTCCGGGAATATTTTCCTAGAAACCCGAGAGCAGCCAGTTGGCGCCGGAGGCTGAGGCTCAGCGTCCGTCGCCAAGCGACGGAGCGTCCGTCGCCTGCTGACGTGAACAGAAACTAGCCGTTGGGGCAAGCGACGGAGCGTCCGTCGCCTAGCGACGGAGCGTCCATAGCCTAGCGACGGAGTGTCCATCGCCAACTTAAACGCAGAGCATTTTTCAGCTCGAGGCAATTTTGTGTGTGGGCTATTTATAGCCCCACCGCTTCTCTCCCACCTTGCCTTTGCTCATTTCATTTGCTGAGTTGCTTGAGAAGGTTGGGAAGAGACCAAGAGCCCTAGAGAGAGAGAGTGATTCGTGAATCCATCCATCCTCTCCTCTAGTTCATCCAAGAGTTCAAGTGTGCATCCTCTAGTTGTGAAGCTTGAGTGAGTCAAGTGAAGATCAAGGCTTGTTACTCTTGGTGATCGACACCACCTAGACGGTCCGGTGGTGCTTGGGAGGAAGGTGATCGTAGGAAGATTGTCGGCGGCCCTTCTCCATCAACTTGTGATCAGTTGTGGGCGGTTCACCGAGCCGAAGTGGCAAAGAACTAGCCTGTAGAGAGCACTCTACCCTTGCGCGTGTAGAGGGGGAGCAATACCCTTGCGTGGGTGCTCCAACGAGGACTACGGGGGAGTGTCGACTCCTCGATACCTTGGCAAAATGTTGTCGTGTCAAAGGTTTCTATCCCTAGCTCTTTCATACCGCATTACTTACCGCATTGTCCTTACTTTCATTGAATTGCTACCGCATTCTAGTTAGGACACACTACCGGTAGGCACTAGGGGGTAATTGTCATTCCTAGGATTTCATATTGCTTTAGAAATTTGAAATAAGCCCAATTCACCCCCCCTTCTTGGGCATCTTGATCCTTTCAATTGGTATCAGAGCAAGGTTTGCTCTAAATTAGGCTTTACCGCCTAGAGCAAGATGTCCCATGGGGATGGACCACCTCCCATGTTTGATGGAGACGACTTTCCGTGTTGGAAAGTTCCTATGGAGGCCTATCTATAGGCCTTGGACGTTGGCGTGCTCAAGGCTGCCACAAAGGGGGTTCCTACTTTGCGGAGGACCCTTACTTTGAGAAGCACAATGCCAAGGCAAAGAACATACGTTTTCGTGGCATTTGCAAGGATGTCTTCAACCGGGTGCGTAATGCCAAAGACGCATTTGAGTTGTGGACCACTATTTGTGCTCTTCACGAAGGCACAAAGAGTGAGCGTGAGGAACACTATCACTTGGTCATGGCTAAGCTCAATTTTTTTAATAGACTTGCTAATGAAAATGCAAATGAGATGTACTCACGTCTTAACATTCTTGTAGAAGAATTGAATGGACTTGGTCTCAACCAAATGGCGTCGGTCGATGTGATGCGCAAGATACTTTGTGTCTTGCCAATTGACAAGTATGGCCACATCATCACGGTTCTTCACCAAGGGGATCTCTCCACCGCTACACCAACACTAGTCTTGGGCAAGATCAATGCTCATGAGATGTACATGAAGATTGGTGATGGAGGCTATTCATCATCCTCCAAGAAGAAAGAAAAAGAGAAGGAGGAGAAGAATGACTTAGCTCTCAAGGCATCCTCTTCGGAGAAGTGCAAGATACAATTTGTGTATGAGAGCGCAAGTGATGAAGAAGATGATGATAACATTGCCCTCATGGTGAAGAAGACCACCAAGATGTTGAAGAGGCTAAACAAGAATGGAGTCAAGTTTGACTCAAAGAAGAAGAAATTCTTCAAAAGCTCTTCAAGGAAGCCCCTCTCCAAGATGGATTGCTACAATTGTGGCAAGCTTGGACACTTGGCTCATACTTGCCCTGAAGAAAAGAAAGACAAGTACAAGAACAAGAAATTCCACAACAAGTTCAAGTACAACAAGGGCAACAAAGATGAGTCAAGTGATGATGAGAAGAAGGATGATAAGCCATTCAAGAAGAAGAAGAACTTCAACTTCCACAAGAAGAAGAAGGATGGCAAGGCCTACATTGTTGGTGATTGGCTCACCGACATTGAAGACACAAGTGACTCATCCGATGATGAGAGTGAAGATGAGAAGGTGGTCGCTTTGGTGATTGGGTCTTCTACTCCACCGCCACCTCCTCCACCATCTCCGGGCTCATCCTCTACCCACCTATGCCTCATGGCTAAAGGTGACAAGAAGGTACAAAAAGAGGAAAATGATGATGAGGCTAGCTCTAGTGATGATAGTGATGATGAGTTTGAGGCACCTTCCTATGATGAGCTAATTGAAATTTGCAACAAATACATCAAGCTCATTAGGAAGTACAAAACTAAAAGTGAATCACTAGAGAAAGCCAATGATAACTTGCATGCAAAACTTGATGACTTGTCTAGTGCTAATGATGATTTGAAGGTTGAGAATAAATCTCTCACATCTAGCACTAGGGAGCTCAAAGCCTCACTCAAGCAAGCTAATGAGAAACATGATAAGCTTGAGAGATCAACATAAGAGTTCCATACAAGGTAAAACTTGCTAAAAGATGACTACAACCAAGTTATAAGTGAACATGGCACACTTGTGGTATCTAATGAATTGCTTACAAATGATCTTGCTACACATGTTGCTATTAACCCGGTTGTTAAGTGTCATATTGAAGGACCAAGAACGGCGACCAGAGGGGGGTGAATGGGAGCCTCAAATTTCTCTCGAAATATTCGGGCCACTCTTCCCAAAAACCAAACCCAGTTGCTATCAAACCACTGCACTCACCGATATTACCGAACATGCTATCGTCCTTCCCACCTATAGCAAAGCCTACTCCCGTGTTGTCTGCCCTTTTGCATTGGCTAAGCATCATCCCCAACCGCGGCTCTCGGCAAGACACCCAGCTCAAGATGGACCGAAGGTATGTGTTTTCTTCCTCGGTACGCATCTTGTCGTGTCTGCACGATGCGATATCAAGCTCCAAAGCCTCACAGCAATCCGAATCTCTAGTGCTATCTGAGCTGACATTCTCTAGTATAGCAATCCTAGCATCTCTCTGTGCCAGCTCAGAACACAAGCCTAAGCAAGACTTGCAAGCACCAAGTAAGCTAGGCCTAGCCTTCAGCTCACTGACCTCCTCAAGTAGAGTGCCATTCTTGTCCTGGAGAGTGACAAGATCAGACATGTGAATAGCGCAAGCATCACACTCTACCTCCTCGGTAAGCACCACTAATGCCTTAGAAAAATCTAGCTCATGAAGCGCGCTAAGGTACTTCGCCTTAAAGTCGTTCCTCTCACAAGCGGCACGCTTGAGCAACACATCCTAACTCATCAAGGTGTCTTTCAGAGACTCAAGCTCAAGAGAGAGGGACTCGACGGTGGGTGATACCTCGGTGTGTCGGAGTCGTAGTCGTAGTCCGGGCCATCCTTGCGCTTGCCGACCTTGCCTTCTTCAATCACCATGGTACAAAAGCCACCGTGCTTGGCATCGGCATAGAAGCATAGGCCGTTGAGCTTGTCCTCAACATTTCCCTTTGACTCATCATCGCTTGAAGAAGCACCTCCGTCGGAGGAGGCATAGATGTCGCTGAGGGAGGAAAGGAAGGCTCGGTGCTTGGCCTTCACCTTGTCGATCACCTTCTTGGAGGACCTTCGGTGGTAGCCGCCCTTGGGCTTGTGCTTGTCCTCGAAGTGGTGTTCGCGCTTGTCCTTGCGCTTGGTGAAGTCGCCCGCAGCTTTCTTGGGGCAGTTTGCGATGAAGTGATCCTCATCACCGCAACGATAGCACCCCTTGGCCGAGCCACCACATAGTCGGTTCAAACGGTTGTTGTGAAACCGTGAGAACTTGGTGATGACTAGGGCCAGCTCGTCATCTCCAAGAGCCTCCACTTGCTCCTCTGTCACAGACATCAAAGACAAAGTGAACAAAGAGTGTGAAGGGTCAGAGGAGGAAGAAGACGTATCACCGGGGCCAGAAACCAACGCCATAGATGGTTTCGACGAGTTTTCAAGCTTGGCCCGGGTCTTGTAGTCAATCTTCGAGGACTTAAGCTTGCTGACCAGCTCGTCCACGGTCAGGGCATCATAGCCCGGTGACTCCTGAATGGCAGCCACCTTCATCTCCCACACCTTCCGATCAAGAGCATGCAAAAGCTCTATAGCCATCTCATGATCATCATAAGGCCAGTTGGCTCGATTAGCACGCATCTTGTTGATGATAGATTGGAAGCGAGTGAACATCCCGTCAACAGATTCGCCGGCCAACTGTACGAAGTTCTCGTACTCCCTACAATATCTGTCGAAGAGCCTAGACTTGATCTGAGGATTGCCCTCATGATAGCGCACAAGTGTTTGCCAGATCTCTCTCGCCATAGTGAGGTTCAAGACTCGCTCAAACTCAGGAAGACACAGACTCGAGAAGAGAATACTACGTGCTCTGCATTTTGCGTTGTGTTGAGAAATCTGGAGAGGGTCAACACGAGCCGCAAGAACACGATAGCCCTCATTCTCATAAATCTCCCATATGTTCGAATCAACTCCTTGTAGATAGGCGGACATGCGCACCTTCCAGTAGGAGAAGTTCATTCCATCGAAAAACAACGGTTTGCCAACACCTCACTCCATGTCGCCTTCGCGGATCAAGAATCGTGTAAGGTGGATTGATCCTTAACTGGCTCTGATACCAATTGAAGTACCGAGAACGGCGACTAGAGGGGGGGGGGTGAATGGGAGCCTCAAATTTCTCTCGAAATATTCGGGCCACTCTTCCCAAAAACCAAATCCAGTTGCTGGAGGAAACGAGCAAATGAAAGCTCTCCGGCAGTGGAGGAAAACTCACCGGAAGCCCCGAAAAGCCAGTTCTCAACCCCTATGAAAAAGTGGCATGAACCCAAAGAAAATCACCCAGAAAGCAGCCGACAGACGCTAGTGACACTGGTGACGGACGCTCCGACGTAGTGCAACAGACGCTGGGCGACGGACGCTGCAACAGAGAGCGACGGACGCTGGGCGAGCGTCTGACGCTTATGCAGAGCCGTACCCGAGAGGTCCTCCAGGCGATGGACGCGTCTGGCGGGACCTCGACGGACGCTGGCGAGCGTCCGACGAAATCACACAGAGCGCATGTCAAACTAAAAAACTGACGGACGCTCTGGCGGGCAGGCGACGGACGATGTGGAGCGTCCGGCGCGAACTTGAGCCGCGCAAACAGAGCGAGCGACGGACGCTGACGTCAGCACGACCTAGCGTCTGGCGCCTCTCAACGGAGCGTCCGGCACCCTCGAACAGAGCGCAGTAAACGCGAAAACCCCAATTTTCTTCTCCAAATCTTTCCAAAACCTAACCAAATGATCACCAATTGCAACCAAACTTCGTAGGCATGATCCTAGTGCAGTTGGGGAGCTATCCCGAAGAAATCATCGCTCAATTTGGATCGGTTAAACGAGAACAAAAAGATTTCGGGTTGAAACCCCAAAACGAATAACATGAGAGAGAAAACGCCTGATCTGCATACTCGAGAGGTTTGAGGATGGATCCTTCAATGCAAAGAGGCTCCTCTCGATTGCGAACAACTTGGTTCAAATGGATTTGCAAGAGATACTCCCTACAAAGAGAAATCATCTCGGGAACAAAGAGAGAGCAAAAGCAAAACGCGTAGAACACAAGCAAAACCGGGACACGATCAAGAAATCGAAGCCACCATGGCTAACGAGGGTTACGGCCTCCGATTCCTCCCAACAAACTCAAGTTCTTACAGAGGTTGGTGAAATCAACCTAGGGATCTCATGAACTAGAGAGAGGGTAGAGAGAGAGAGAGTTAGGGCAAAATGATTAGGGTTCAAGAGATGGGATGAGGATACCCCTTCATCCCCTATTTAACATGAGTGAACTACCTAGCCTAAGCATTTCAGTCCAAGCTCCGGAAAATATCTCTCACATTTTGAATGGACGGCCACGCTTCCTGCCAGGAATTGTCGTCACCTAGACGCAACTTCCAGGATTCCGCCACGTGTCATCCCCGCTTCCTCGGAAGCTCTGCCTAGGTTTTGAGGCCCAAACCCAGGAAACCCGCCACCGGTAGCTTTGGGCTCAACTACCGAACCCTGAGTTTTGAGGCCCAAACTCGGAAACCGTCCTCGGATGGTTTTGAGGTCCAAACCACCAAACCGCTCGACACAAGCCACCTTGTTCTCGCCCGGTCGGACTCCGAGTCCCATGAGCCTCTGCTCGACCCGCTCGTCCGCCGTCTTGACTTGGTCAACTCGGTCTACCTCCATGTCTTGTCGCACTCGCCGGTGCCAAGTACTAGCCACCACAGCTAGTCCGCCGGCGCCCATGGTCCCTCAGTCCGAGCCCCGCTTCCGCCCTTCACCGCTCTCAGTCCATCGACACGACAAGCCTCTACTCGACCTTCTCCACGCCATTGACCACTGTCACTAGGCATTGCACCTGCACACCACAAGCCGATAGACAGGCACACACATGCTTTCGCAAGGGTTAGAATTAAGCCACTCAAACTGAAACGTTCAAGTGTTGGACGATCACTCATCACAAAACTGAACTACATGGGTACTTATCCACCATGTGTTTGCAATCTCCCCCTTGATGAGTGCATTGTCAACACAAGTGCATTTCAGATTTGAGCCACAAGGTAAAGCTCTCCAAATGACCAAAAAGCTAAGAAAGCCAAAATGGCACTTGAGAGAAGCAAAACGAGTCCAAAACTTGGTTCCCAAAGACATGGGCAACGGCTTGACGCAACCAAGCAAAACAAAAACTAGCCCTCAAGAAGAGGCAACAACGAGCTCAACACCGCTAGCAAGTCCAAGATATCAATCAATGCTCTCAAAGCTCAAAATACCAATTGAATCACTAAGGGAGCTCAAAGATACCAATTAAACCTCATAAGGTTCAAGAAGCCAATCGAAACCTGTCGAAGCCAACAAAGCAAGCTAGACCCTCTAGAAGAGGCAACGACTTAACACATCTAACAAAAACTCCCCCTAAGAAAGATACCAATTGCAAACCTATTGAAAAGTCAAAACAAGATACCAATTTGAACGCCTTAAGGCAAAATAAGCACAAAAACTCCCTCTTGACCAAAGAAGCTCTAAACCAATGAAGCCAATGAGATGCACTCTATCTCCCCCTTGGAAGTAGATGACTAAGAATGGAATGAAATGCACATCTCTCCCCCTTGTTGACACATGAAGCTCATCAAAGCTCAAGACTCAAGATTCGACCACAAATGCCATGATATGCAAAAATGAGTGCAAGAAGCTTCATACATAGAGCTAAGACAATGAAAGGATGCTCTAAGTGATGTGATCCTGTGAGAATAGGAAAAGCTCTACGTGCCCAACAAAGACTCAGGTTGAGCTAGAGATCACTTTAGAAGCCAAAATAGAGAGCATTACATGTGTGAGCAAGGAATGGATATCACCTCCTAGAGACAACTAAACATGGCAAACAAGATAGGATCTATCTCAAAGCAATCTTATGTATACAAAGTAGAACTATCCCTAGCAAAGTTCATACAACAAGCCAATGACCCAACTGAATAAATTTTTCAAATTTCAGAGTTTCGCAACCAATTTCAGTTTTAGGCACATTTAAGTTGTATGCGAGTGGTTGTAAGCAAGGTCATGCCACTGCTTACCAACCGGGAGAAGCCAAAGAGCTTGAACACACCGGTTTTGGTCACACACGACACTGCTCAAGTTCCACCCATATGGGAAGCAGTCTCGAACACACGGTGAGGTGCTCACAATGCAAACCCAACTCGATCTTTCCAATTCACAATTTAGAGAGCAATTTCATTTTAGATCAAATTTAAGCATGGTGCTCAATGGAAGTGAATGAAACAATGAAGAGTCATAGTTACAAGCTATATACAAGGCAGCCAAGAAGGATCTTCAAAAGCCTACACATGCTAGTGCCATTTCAGAAGTGACATGGGGAATTAAATTCAGTTTTAAAGCTTTTATAACTTAGCTATATTGCATATCAAGAGATCAAAGAGAGTCTAATATATGCAACACCATAGACACATAAAGCACCTCAAACAGAGCATAGATTCATTATATCGGCTATAGGTATGAAGCTTAAAATGAACTATGTCACAAATGCAAATGAGATGCAAGATGCAATGACATCAATTAACACTAAGAAGACGCCAAAGAAAAATAAAGAAAAGACAAATGAGAACCAAAAAGAACTATGATACACAAAGAGAGCTTCCTCAACTAAAAAGGGAAGCAAACACCCAACTCGCCCAGAAGGCGAGAAAACGCAGCTTGATCCAAAGGTTTTGTGAGAATATCCGCAAGCTGGTTTTTGGTCTCGACATGCCGGAGGTCAATGTCACCCTTCTCATAATGATCACTCAAGAAGTGAAAGCGGACCTCAATGTGATTGGTCTTAGAGTGAAGCATGGGATTTTTGGCCACACTAATTGCACTCATGCTATCGCAAAGCAGAGGCACCTTAGTAAGCACAAGACCAAAATCTTTCAAAGTGGCAATCATCCAAATCAACTGCGAGCAACAGCTAGCCGCGACAGTGTACTCAGCTTCGCACGTCGACTGTGCCACACTAGACTGTTTGCGAGAAGACCAAGACACCAAAGAAGACCCGAGAAACTGGCAAGTCCCAGAAGTGGACTTCCGATCAAGATGGCAACTGGCAAAGTCGGCATCAGAATAACCACAAAGCTCAAGAGAGGAAGAGGTGGAAAACCAAAGTCAAAATTCGGGGGTGAAACGCAAGTACCTCATGATGCGTTTCACCGCCTGCTTGTGCGAAGTCCGTGGGGACGCCTGAAAGCGAGCACACAAGCAGACGACGAACTGAATGTCCGGACGAGTTGCTGTCAAGTACAAAAGCAACCCGATAATGCTTTGGTACTCCGTCTGATCCACCGCCTCTCCTTCCTCGTCCGCATCCAAGGCAGTCGTAGTCGACATGGGTGTTGAGAGGGGCTTTGCCTCGACATGGGTGAAGTTTAAAAACATGGTTTGGAAACTTGGGATTTTCGAAACCAGGAGGTTGTTTAACATAAACTTCCTCCTCTATGTAGCCGTTTAAGAAAGCACTTTTAACGTCCATTTGAAAAAGTTTAAAACCCTTAGAAGACGCAAAACCTAGAAGGATTCTAATGGCTTCTAAATGAGCTACGGGAGCAAAGGTTTCCTCATAGTTTATTCCCTCCTTTTGACAAAAGCCTTGAGCTACCAACCTAGCCTTGTTGCGCACTACCACCCCATCTTCACTTTGTTTTATTTTGAAAACCCATTTGGTACCTATGGGGTGACAACTAGGTGGTGGAGGAACTAAGACCCAAGCATAGTTTCGTTCAAAGTTTTCTAACTCCTCATGCATGGAATTAACCCAATCCGGATCCATCAAAGCGTGTTCAACATCCCAGGGCTCAAAAGAAGTGACAAAAGCCGAATGAGCAAAGTGAGAGAGATATGACCTAGACTGTGTGACTCGATGGTCAATGTCGTCGATGATGTTCTCCGGCGGGTGCTGCCACTGGATGTGATGAGGAGCCTGCCTGAACGAAGTGGCCTCCCCCTCGACAGCAGCTGGAGCTCCCTCAGGTGCAACGGGCACCGACTGAGGAAGCTGCTCGAGCGGCCCCCATGTAGAGGAAGTAGTCGGATCGGGACCATGAGCCGAAGTGGACGTCGTAGGGTCGACGGGGGCAGCCAGTGGAGTTGGCTCGGGATCACCCCAATCGGCGTCGTCCTGCTCCTCCTCCACAAAGATGCTAGTGTTCACCTCATCATCACCTGCAAGCTCAAAAGCAGTGGAAACATAGGGCATAGTCTCATCGAAAGTAATCTCACAAGTCTCCATCACTCGGTTAGTCTCAAGGTTAAGTGCACGATAAGCACGAGAATGAGTAGAATAACCATGAAAGATACAGTCAGAAGACCATGATTCAAAATTATCCAACTTACCGCCCTTTTTGAGGATGAAGCACCTGCACCCAAACACCCGTAGGTGACTTACCTTGGGTGGTCTCCCAAATCGCAGCTCATAAGAGGTCTTCTTCTTGACAGCTCGGAGAAAAATGCAATTGGAAACATAGCAAGCAGAACTGAGTGCTTCGGCCCAATACCGCCTAGGAGTCCTATGCTCATCGAGCATCGTCCTGGCCATCTCAACAAGGGTCCGATTCTTGCGCTCAACAACACCGATCTGCTGGGGAGTGTGAGGTGAGGAAAACTGGTGATCCAAACCCAAAGAAGAGCAAAGAGATGCAAACTGAGCGTTTTTGAATTTTGTGACATTGTCACTGCGGATAGCTCTCATGACATTCTTAGGTAGCTCATTTTGCAATCTCAAAATCAGTTCATGCACATTCACAAATGCCTCATCCTTACTCTCCAAAAGAACACCAAGAGTACCTCGAGTAGTCATCAATGACTACAACAACATACCACTTCCCTCCTTCTGACCTAACCCGAGCTGGACCAACTGTGTCCATGTGTAAGAGCTCTCCAGGTCGAGTGGTCATGACCTCAGTCACAGGAGGATGGGAAGCGGCAACCGTCTTGCCATGCCTGCAAGGATGGCAAACCAAATCCTTCTCAAACTTTAGCTTTGGCAATCCTTGGATAAGGTCCATTGAGTTGAGCCTTGCAAGCAAGTCAAAACTCAAATGATCCAATCTCTTATGCCACGTCCAAAGCTTGGAGGAAGAACCGACAAGAAGACAACGAGAAGGTCCGGAAGAGATAGAAAAATCCGCACGAAAAACCTTCCCAAAGGGCAAAATCCGGCAAAGAAGATCACCCTGAGAGTCCAAAATCCGAGACAAGTTTGGCTTAAAGCTCACCTCAAAACCGTCTTCAAGGAGTTGCGAAACCGAAAGAAGGTTAAAATGCAAATTCGCAACCAAAGCAACAACCTTGAGTACAAAAGACGAATTGACTCGGATCGACCCTCGAGACACAACCTTACCTTTACTCTTGTCCCCGAATGTAATGTACTCGGTGTGGCGCACAGGGTCCAGGCTGGAGAACCACTTGGCACTTCCGGTCATATGGCGTGAACATCCGGAAACCACAAGCCAAGTCTCCTCCAGTCCTCCTTCCTACATCAATAAAAAGACATAGGGTGAGCAAACGGACCAACACTGGGGTTCGTAAACTATGAAGGATACCAGTGTTGTCCCACTTGCCCAAAGAATGGGTTAGGATAAAAACCAAATATCTCCTGCCCCATGGAGGGATAGCGATCACCACGATAGGGAAAACGTGGTCCGCTAACGAAGGGTGGAGTAAATCCACTGCCACGAGGCCCGTAGTCGTATGGGTCACGACCGGTACCCCGCCGGGCACGACCACCACATGGTCACGCCTCCTGAGGCCTAGCACCTTGAGGCATTGTACCTCTAGGCCTAGAAGTGCGCCTCTGAACTTCTGGTTCACGCGCCCCAACTCGTGGGTAGTACATGTCCAGGTTGTTCAACTCAACCTGCCTCCGATCATCTCTCTTCCTCCTAAAGCAAAACTCAGCCAAGTGCCCCTCTCGACAATACTCACAATGGTACCTCACCACACTCTTGGTAGGCAATCTCTTGTTGGGTTGGGTGGCTCTAGCTTTCTTAGGAAGGGGGTCACTAGAGATGTCTGGCAGTGTGTCAAGTGGGTTGCGAAGATGGTTCGGTTTTGCAATCCACACTTGCTTCTGTGGAGTGGTTTTGGGTAGCTCTTCAAACACGCTATCTCTTACAGGAAACTCATAGGGGTTGGTAGTCTTAGGTGGAGTGATCTTGGTAAGCTTGGGAGTTGTGGTGGGTTTCTCATTCTCGCTCAAACCACTGCACTCACCGATCTTACCGAACATTCTATCGTCCTTCCCACCTATAGCAAAGCCTACTCCTGTGCTGCCAGCCCTTTTGCATTGGCTAAGCATCATCCCCAACTGCGGCTCTCGGCTCAAGATGGACCGAAGGTATGTGTTTTCTTCCTCGGTACGCATCTTGTTGTGTCTGCACAATGCGATCTCAAGCTCCAAAGCCTCACAGCGATCCGACTCTCTAGTGCTATCTGAGCTGACCTTCTCTAGTACATCAATCCTAGCATCTCTCTGTGCCAGCTCCGAACGCAAGCCTAAGCAAGACTTGCAAGCACCAAGTAAGCTAGGCCTAGCCTTCAGCTCACTGACCTCCTCAAGTAGACTGCCATTCTTGTCCTAGAGAGTGACAAGATCAGACATGTGAATGGAGCAAGCATCACACTCTATCTCCTCGGTAACCACCACTGACGCCTTAGCAAAATCTAGCTCATGAAGCGCGCTAAGGTACTTCGCCTTAAAGTCGTTCCTCTCACAAGCAGCATGCTTGAGCAACGCATCCTGACTCATCAAGGTGTCGTTTAGAGACTCAAGCTCGAGAGAGAGGGACTCGACGGTGGGTGATACCTCGGGTGTGTCGAAGTCGTATTCGTAGTCCGGGCCATCCTTGCGCTTGCCGACCTTGCCTTCTTCAATCGCCATGGTGCAAAAGCCACCGTGCTTGGCGTCGGCGTAGAAGCATAGGTCGTTGAGCTTGTCCTCAACCTCTCCCTTCGACTCATCATCGCTTGAAGAAGCACCTCCATCGGAGGAGGAATCGATGTCGCTGAGGGAGGTGAGGAAGGCTCGGTGCTTGGCCTTCACCTTGTCGATCACCTTCTTGGAGGACCTTCGGTGGTAGCCGCCCTTGGGCTTGTGCTTATCCACGAAGTGGTGTTCACGCTTGTCCTTGCGCTTGGTTGTTGGTATTTCTTATGACTATTGGATAGATCCGCAAGCGCACAGATTATACCGATGTAGCACTTCACCGGGAGTATTCCAGGTATCGTATTTTCCTCAGGGAACGATAGTGATCTAACTAGGATTAAATATATGTCCTATGATGGTCAAGGGAGATTATGATAACTAGGTTGAGAGGTTCAAGATAGCATAGATGTCTAACAAGGGATAGCTGGTTATACTGGCCTTATCGGCCCTTCTCTTGCAGGAGGCGACGAGATAGATCAGAAAGAGAACAAAACTCTAACCAGACCACGTCGTCACGTTGTATTGAAGCCTTACCATTTAAGAACTTATCTGACACACGTGGTGGAGTACAAAGACTAGATAGAGTTGTCACCTTCTACTAGCATCCACAAACAATCCGCGCGATAAGCGGTTTACAAAGGCAAGATTAAGCTTAGACACCACGTCTACACTAAGCTTACTACTTTAACCTTGGCCTAAGATTAAAGCACTTCACTGAGAGCAAAGTGATGATCAAGCAGGAAAAGTTGTATAACAGCTAAACTAGATTTAGAACACTGAATACTCTAAAGAAATCTAAAGAAGTCAAAAGAGGGGCAAAACAGCTAGTGTTGAGTGTGGGCTATATAAGGTGATATGGCCAGCCCTTTGGGGGCATCTCTTGCACATTCTACTCACTTACACATTTGTGCTTGCTTGAGAAGCTTCCACCACTCATCCTCTAAACATATTTGACGTATTCTAGAGAGATAGAGTGAATCCAAGTGCATTGCTTTGTTGATTGCATACTAGTGGCACTTGGTGATCGTCGTCATCGCGGAGCTCTTGTTATTCTTGGAGATTTCCATCTCCTAGATGACTTGGTGTGATGAGGATCATTGAGCGGAGGAAGGTGATTGTCTCCGGCTCCGATCGGTGGATTGTGAGGGGTTCTTGAACCTACCCCGCGGGAGATTCGCAAAAGGTATCTCTAGTGGATTTCGCGTAGCTTGGAGATCCACATCTTGTGTTGGTTGTGTGGCACCCTTGAACGGGTTTGGCTTTGATTGCCAATTAGCGCGTGAACCTCCAAGTGGGTGTATCGCTACAACGAGGACTAGCTTGTTGGCAAACAAGTGAACCTCGGTAAAAAATATTGTGTCTCATTATCTCTCTGCCGAGGATTCATCTTGTGATTGATTTTTTATCTATTGGTTTATCGCTTCACATTGGTATAACCATTCTATCTCTAGCTTTGCATTACATTCTTTACATTCTTGCAAAGTAGAGCCTCTAGTTTAGCTTGTGTAGCTTTGTTAAAGCTTTCTAGTTGCTAGCTAAGTTGTGTGCTATTAGTTATCTTGCTAGTAACTAGAATTGGTAGGTGGCTTGCCCAACCTTAGAGCTAATGCAAACTTGCTTACGTCGTGTTTTATTCTAACAAGTTTGCTAAGTGTTGTTATAGAAATTTTAATTAGGCTATTCACCCCCGCTCTAGCCATACCTAGACCTTTCAACAGTTAAACCAGATTTAGAACACTGAATACTATAAAGAACTCAGAAGAAGTCACTTACAAGTGCTAAACTTACAAGAGACTCGCATCCGCTGAGGAAGAAGTCCAGAGAAGATTCCCGACAGACCCGGGGCTTTCTCCAGAAGGCTCCTCACTCTCCTCCAACTAGCATAACACTACTGAAGAACTCCGCTAAGAGGCTAGAGAGTAGTTTCTCCAATGAGGCATGAAATGAATAGGGAGCTCTAGGGGTCTATTTATAGCCAGAGGTGGAGTATGGGCTACTCCGGTCCCACGTCAGCGATCCGCGTCACCTTCATCAAGCACCGTTGGATCCAACCGACCTCAGAACAGCCTAAGCATCAAGGGTGTTGATTTCCACCATGTGGGGAGTGAGTAGGTCGGTTGGGGAGGTGAAAACCGCCTTAGTGGGATTCGGCCGAACCCCCCACTGACATGTGGGCCCTCCCTGACCTTCTAGAAGGTGGCCCAGTACTCAGGGGGGCAAGTGGGGCCTGTTTGGCCACTATAAGGATTCGGCCAAATCCCTATAGTGGGCCCTGGCCCACTTCTACCTCCTGGGTGCTGGTCCCACATGTCATATGCGTTAGATGTTGGTTCTGAGTTGATTTGTCATGTTGATCTTCTTGATGTGGGGCCCACTGGCTTCCAAAAGGCCCCATTTGTCATTACCTACATCAAATAGTCAAGGGACATGTGGAACCAATTATTTGGTACAATATATTCCGGTTATGCTTGTTTTCCTTTTGAAATGAGGATGTTGACGGTATTTTGATGGTGACAAAATAGCTCTTAATTACCGTCAACAAGATCCCGCATACTTACCTCTTTGCTCGTCCTCGAGTAAAGGTTAAAAGATAACAATTCTATGTTATTCAAAGTATAAAGCAAACATAAAAATTCATTCGAGACATTTTGTCATACCAATGGGATATGTGGTACTGGCTAACATATATCCTTGAGAAGTTGAGAAATGGAATAGATCTTTGAGGCAGAGTCATCTCCCCGAATCATATTTTAGTACTTGGAGTTTTTGATAAATTTTTCAAAAGAAAGCTCATAAGTCAACTTGCTCCTTTTATAGTATTCTAAGTCACTTAAGATGTATGATTCCTCACCAAGGCATAAAGAGTTTGCCTCCTTTGTATCCTCCTACTTCTAAAGGCTTATGTGGAGCTTAGGTAGGGGTGATCAATGTAGCAAACTTGCATCACTTATGTTGTAAAGTCAAAACGAGGATCCAAGGAGAAGAATGTCATAATCTTAGATCAAGATGTGCATGTGTGTGGACAATGGTATATGAATAATATATACTCTTTAACTATGTATATGATCTCTCTAATTTTAAGATTACTTGAGACATGGCTATCATGATAGGATTTTTTTTATTGAAGAGCCTTGCTCATCATCATTTTTCATTTATGATAGCCATATCTCTTTTTGGAAGAATATAGGGAGAGATCATAACATTTATTTCAAGAGTATTTAATGGATGATCATGGATCATGTAAATGAAAGGCATGTTTTGCGTACTTCCAGTGTAGAAGTAGCAGAAATATGTGGCGTGCGTGTGATCTTGATCTTTGAACTATGACATAATTCTCAACAAGGGTCAAAAGGTTTGACAAAACTCAAAGTAAATACAAGAAGCATTTGAGGAAGGTTTTGAACATGCATAAGTATGTATGGCTTTGGTAGGATTTTTCTTACTATAGAGGAGTAGTCACATTATGGTTTTATGACATTTTCAAAAATTAATCTCCAAGAACTTTAAATAGAAAGGGTATGAATCATGAGCCGAGACTATATCACATTAATCAACAACTTAGTCCATATGATTTTCCTATCAAAGTATTTTCCCACTAGCATAAACAAAAAGCAAGAATTTGTCTTTATGGCGCTTTTGCCCATTAAAAAGTCATAGATCATGTCACTTTTCAAAATTTTAATTTCTGGATGTGATCGTCTTGCTTTATTCAATATTAAAAGGGAATTTAAACTAGGTGATAAGTTTCATGAAGAAATTATTTTTATTTTATTTTTATTTTTGAAGGGAAAGTGAATAAACAACTGAAAAAGTATAGAGAAAAGGAGAGAGACGTGGCAAACCCGTCAAATTTGAAGTTTGAATTTGAAAGGGTGCTGGCTGGTGGGTCCAGGTCCTAGAAGTACATTCGGCCGAATGTATTTGGAGCCCTCTGGCCACTTAGCTCTCTGCATTTGAATTCCTTACCTCTGAATGTTGATGTGCTCTGAACTTTCTGAATTTTTGCCTCAAATGTGATTCGGACGAACCAAAAAGGTGGTCGTTTTGGTCCAAATTTTTTCTAGTACGTGTCATGGATGTGTTCAGCATGATTCACTGAGCCTTGTGATGTTTTGACAAGTTGGAGTTTCGACCGAACTCCCCCATACTTATTTCGGAGCATGCTGAATTCAGTGACAAAGCAGACATCAAATGCAAGGGTTCTGCTGGGCAAAATACCAGCATAACCAAACATTTTTCATTGAAATCAAATTCTTATAGGCACAAATTACATTGATGAAAGGAAAAAGGAACAAAATAAATTTGGAAAACAACCTAAGTGCCTATTTTATTTGTAGACTAGTGATCTATGGAGATGGAGGGTCATAGCGATCCTCTCTCTCGATGGCTTGGGCAAGACGCTTGATCTTCGCATTGGTACTAATGCGAAGGGCCTTGAAACTATCCTCAAGATCAAGGCGATCCATACTCTCCTCTGTTGCACGCTCTGCTAATTTAATATTATTTTCTCTAAGCCTAGCTACTACGCGGAGCAGTTTCTCCATATCACTCTCTTCTTCGTCGTCTTCGAACTGTCCTGGAGGGCCAAAGATGGACGGCGTCTTGCTGGTCCGCCGGACGGTCTTGTGAGACTCCTCTGTCTCGAGGGATCTGCGCACCCCCTCCTCTCCTCGGAGGTGAGAGGAGGGATGAGCACCTTGCCTCTCCCTGGTCCTCCCTGGGCCTTTTGAACCCGCATCCCCGGCGGTGTTGATGGAGAGTACGAGTGGGTGTAACCCGTACTAGTGTCGCCGTCGGTGGAGGCAATGGGCGTCTTCTTCAACCCAATTTGACCGGTTGTCGGCCTCTTGGGCGTCACCGGTCGCACAGCGGGTTTGTTGAGGTTGCGGCGCGGAGACATCGAACGAGCGATGCTCCGCATCCTCTCTGAGCTCCACTTCCCGGTAGACCGACCCCCTGTAGGGGAGTTCAGCTACGCCGGTGGTGATGCCATGGCAAGAGGAGTGACGTTGAGCAACTCAACGGCCATGGCATCGACGTTGATGTCTTCATGGTTCTTGGACGGGCTTCCGAAGAACGGAACGAGTGGTGCCTTGCCATTGTTGCAAGGTGGAGCCATTGTGGTGGTCAAGGAGGTGTGAAAGATTGCAAATGGTGCGAGTGGTGCTGCTGGTTGTGAAAGGAAACAAGGTGGAAGGAGGAAGGAGAAGGAGAGGGGGTTAAGAAGAAGAGAAACAACGCTCTGGTCCTTTGTTTTTGCTCGGATCGCGATGAAAATAGAAAGGGAGCGTTGGCTTGACGCTCCTGCGCGACTGGGCGTTTGAACTAGTTCGAAACACATTCGGCCAAATGCCTTTTGAAAGTTTTTGAACAAAGGCGCCAGGTTTCGAACTTGATTGGGTCAGGTGAGTCAGCTCGTGAAGTTTCAGGCTATTTGGCCCAAACGTACATTCGGCTGAATCACTAAAGTGGCCAAAAGGGCCGATCTTTCACGAGGGGGGAGTCAAGGCTAAGTCTAGGCCATATCTAAGGTCTTTTTCGAAATTTGAACAAAAAAGTTAAAACATGTAGATTTTAGTTCTAATTGGGATTAAGAACAAAATCTATCATATCAATTTCTTGTTCAGGAATTTCATGCTCATAGAAAATTTTAAGACGTTGGCCATTTACCTTGAAGATTTTGCCGTCGTCATCCTGGAGTGTGATTGCTCCATGAGTTGCGGCATTGACGACGAGGTATGGCCCTTCCCATTTGCTTTTCAGTTTTCCGTGACCGAAGAGCTTGAATCTTGAGTTGAAAAGCAAGACTTTGTCTCCTGGATTGAATTCCTTGACTTTGATCCTCTTGTCATGCCATTTCTTGGTTCTCTCCTTGTATATCCTGGCATTATGATATGCTTTCTCTATCCATTCTTCTAACTCGGAGATCTGCATTTTCCTGAATTTTCCAGCTGCTGGCAGGTCCATGTTCCACTTCTTGATTTCCCAATGTGCTTTGAACTCTAGCTCCATAGGCAAATGGCATGTTTTCCTATATACAAGTTGGTATGGTGTCATACCAATTGGTGTCTTGTATGCGGTTCGATATGCCCAAAGTGCCTCTGGTAGCTTGTGATTCCAAGCAGTACCCATCTCTTCCAGAATATTTTGCAGAATACTCTTGATTTGTTTGTTGGATGTTTCTGCTTGACCACTTGTTTGAGGATGGTAAGGAGTTGCAACATTGTGCCGGATTCCTTGATTAGTGAGAAACTGGCGAAAGCCTTTGTCAATGAAGTGAGATCCCCCGTCACTTATGACTAACTTTGGAGTTCCAAATCTGGGGAATATCACTTCATGGAACATTCTCTTTGAATTGGTCCCGTCAGCTTTGCGGCAGGGTAATGCTTCTACCCATTTGGACACATAGTCTACCGCCACTAAGATATACTCATACCCTTTTGATGGTGGAAAGGGCCCCATGTAGTCAATGCCCCATACATCAAAGAGCTCAACTTGTAGGTTGTTGGTGAGTGGCATGGCATCTCGGGTATTGATGTTCCCGTGCTTCTGGCACCTTGCACATTTGTTGACATAGTCATGAGTGTCCTTGTACATGGTTGGCCAGAAGAACCCACTCTGCCAAATTTTGGCATGAGTTCTGAATGCTCCATAATGACCTCCGTACTCTGCTCCGTGGCATCTTTCCATGATCTTGATTGCCTCCTCTATAGGTACGCATCTTCTTAGCAATCCATCATTACATACTCTATAGAGGTATGGCTCATCCCAAAGGTGCACTCGACTCTCTTGAACTAGTTTCTTCATATCTTCCCCTGGTGGTACATGGCCTACAACCATAAAGTTGACTATATTTGCATACCAGGGGTTGGAGTCTGTCACCTTGAGGAGTGTGTCATCTCTGAGGAAATCGTCGATGGGCAAATTCTTTGCTTCTTTGAATTGCATTCTAGACAAATGATCGACAACAGAATTTTCTACTCCCTTTTTATCTTTTATTTCAAGATCAAATTCTTGGAGTAGCAAGATCCATCTTATTAAACGTGGTTTAGCATCTTTCTTAGTGAGCAAGTACTTAAGAGCAGCATGATCTGTATAGACAATGACTTTTGATCCTACTAAGTAAGATCTAAACTTGTCTATAGCAAACACCACGGCTAACAACTCTTTTTCAGTGGTTGCATAGTTTAGCTGTGGCCCTGTTAAGGTTTTGCTAGCATATGAAATAGCATGATGCTTCTTATCTTTGGTTTGGCCTAACACCGCACCGACAGCATAATCACTAGCATCACACATTATTTCAAAGGGGAGCTTCCAATCAGAGGGTTGAATGATTGGAGCTGAGATGAGTGCTTTCTTGAGGATGTAGAAAGCATCTAGGCACTCATCATTAAAGTCAAAGGGTGCATCTTTGGCTAGCAGGCTTGTTAACGGACGGGCAATTTGAGAGAAGTCTTGTATGAATCGTCTATAAAAACCTGCGTGGCCAAGGAAGCTACGAATTCCCTTGATATTCGTGGGAGGTGGTAGCCATTCTATGACTTCAATCTTAGCTCTATCCACTTCTATCCCACGTTCGGACACTCTATGTCCTAGCACTATGCCTTCGCGAACCATGAAGTGGCATTTCTCCCAGTTTAGGACTAAGTGCTTTTCTTCACATCTCTGTAAGACTCTGTCCAGATTCTCAAGACAATCATCAATAGTCTTTCCATAGACGGAGAAATCGTCCATAAAAACTTCCATGATTTCCTTGATCATATCGGAGAAAATGGACATCATGCACCTTTGGAAAGAAGCGGGAGCATTGCATAGGACGAAAGACATTCGCCTATATGCATATGTTCCATAGGGGCATGTGAAAGTGGTCTTACTTTGATCGTCGGGGTGGATTGGTATCTGATGATATCCCGAGTAACCATCAAGGAAACAAAAGAAAGAGTGTTTTGCAAGCCGCTCCAACATCTCATCGATGAAGGGTAGCGGGAAGTGATCTTTCTTTGTAGCCTTGTTGAGTTTCCGGTAATCTATACACATTCTCCAACCCGTGACGGTTCGTTGAGGAATCAACTCGTTCCTATCATTTTTAACGACCGTCATACCTCCCTTCTTAGGCACAACTTGCACAGGGCTAACCCATTCACTGTGAGGAACGGGGTAGATGATCCTTGCGTGCAAGAGTTTCAAGACTTCCTACTTTACTACTTCTCTCATCGCATTGTTCAATCTACGCTGGGGCTTTCTAGAGGGTAGAGCCTCAGGTTCTATGGGGATGCAATGTGTGCAAAGAGCGGGACTAATGCCCTTAAGATCTTGAAGAGAGTAGCCTAAGACTGATTGATGCTTTTCTAGGATAGTGAGCAGTTTGAACGTCTCTTACGGAGAGAGTTTGTCACTAATGATTATAGGGGCCTCACGATCGTCATTTAGAAAGGCATATTTTAAACCAGCTCGAAGGGGTTTAAGCTCTATAGAGGGCTTAGATGGGGGTTCGGATTTCTCCAGATCTATGGGTTCGTTTAGATCGTCTTCTTCCTGGATGAAATCTTCGGCTTCTTCTTCTAGATCAGGATGAGATAATTCTAGAAGAGATGCAACCATCACTTCCTCTATGGGGTCAGATTCTGGGAGTGATTCCATCATGGTGTTCATGGAATTGGTGAGCGGAATTGAGAGCTTGATGTTACTCCCAAGATGACCCTTGAGACTTCCATCAAGAGATCCATCAAGGAATCTCATGAGTGGATGTCCAATTAACAAGTCGAATTCCTCCATATCAAATATGAAATAATTTAAGAGGATATTGACTTTGTTAATTAGCGTAGGAATGGTCTGTGCGATCCCACAACACTCAATCAATTGTCCTGAAGAAAGCTTCAAGAACTTGTTGGTTGGAGTTAGTTTTATGTTGCCTAGGAGAGCATTAGCTAAAGACTTAGACATAATGCTAACTCCTATGGCAGGATCGTAAAGAGATTCTAACCTGGTTCTATGGATCTGACAAGGAATGGTGGTAGAGGAAGACAGAATTCTAATTGGTTCGGATGAAGATTCTGCCTCTTCTAACCACTCATTGCTCATGACAAACGCCAGTTCTTGAACCGTCTCCTGAAGGTATGCTTCTTCTATGAGATTAGGAATGTGGCGGTTCGGAGCTTTTCGAGCATAAGACTTCTTTTGCACAGATTGATTCGAGGCATTCCCAAAATCAGAAAATAGATCAGCCTCGATATCAAGGGGGAATTCCAAGGGGTGAATTTCTTCTTCCCTTGGTGGTTCAGGCTCAATAGCAAAATTTTGAGGTGTAGAGGGAAGAGTTTCAGCTATCGATGTCGTTTCTTCTCTGGGGGTTGGTTTTTGTTCTTCCGTGGGTCCTTCATAATATACATTAGTATAGGGGTGTTATCAAGAATCTTTGTAAGAAGACACTTCTCTGCACTAACGGGTAAACACAGGAAGGCTCCCCCGGAAGATATGTCAAGTAGTTGTGCAGAATCTCTGCTAAGACTGCCATAAAAATGTTGTAACACTATAGGCTCAGTTATAGCGAGATCAGGTCCTGAAGATACTAGATCTGTCAGACGGGCCCATGCATCACCTAGATATTCTTTCTCTTTTTGCGAGAAATTGATGATCTCTTTTCGAAGACGAATGACGCAAGGGATAGGGAAGAATGCCAAACAGAATTTAAGCATCAATTTTTCCCAATCTCCTTTTGTATCATCTGCGTGGCGAACGTACCATCGTTTGGCTATTCCCAGTAAGGAGAATGGAAATAGCTTCCACTTAAGGGTACCTGGCCTCATCCCTTGGATGTGGACACATGAACAAAGTTGTTCAAAGTCACGTATATGGGTATAGGGATTTTCGTCTTCGTCCCCAGCAAATGGTTTTTCCTGAACCATCGCTATGAGACTTGGGCGAAGCTCATAACGAACGGCCAGAACGGCCTGAGATGATTTAGGTGGCTCCAAGCTAGTGCCCGTTGGAGCACCATATTCGATAAGCGGGGTTTGATCCATATGTTTATGTGGAGTGAAAAGATGAAATCAAACAAAAGATAAAATAGGACCAAAGGGTACTAGTTAAATGCTACTGTTCCCCGGCAACGGCACCAGAAATGCTTGTTGGTATTTCTTATGACTATTGGATAGATCCGCAAGCGCACAGATTATACCGATGTAGCACTTCACCGGGAGTATTCCAGGTATCGTATTTTCCTCAGGGAACGATAGTGATCTAACTAGGATTAAAGATATGTCCTATGATGGTCAAGGGAGATTATGATAACTGGGTTGAGAGGTTCAAGATAGCACAGATGTCTAACAAGGGATAGCTGGTTATACTAGCCTTATCGGCCCTTCTCTTGCAGGAGGCGACGTGATATATCAGAAAGAGAACAAAACTCTAACCAGACCGCGCCGTCACGTTGTATTGAAGCCTTACCTTTTAAGAACTTATCTGACACACATGGTGGAATACAAAGATTAGATAGAGCTGTCACCTTCTACTAGCATCCACAAACAATCCGCGCGATAAACGGTTTACAAAGGCAAGATTAAGCTTAGACACCACGTCTACACTAATCTTACCACTTTAACCTTGGCCTAAGATTAAAGCACTTCACTCAGAGCAAAGCGATGATCAAGCAGGAAAAGTTGTATAACAGCTGAGAGTCCCTATGTGTTCTGGTTTTGAGTAATTGATGAAACCCACCTACGTACTAACCTTGATCTCTAAGTGTGAATCATGAGATAGGTTGGTACATACCATGTGATGGAGCAAGGTGGATCAAGTATGGATGGCACAAGCTCTAGCATGGTGATGGAAAGGAAAATGGTGTGAAGGCAAAGGTGATTGCTAGGAACCATTTTCGGTTTGGTGATCAAGACATCATAGAGGATGTGATCACATTTAGGATAGATAGCCGTACTATCAAGGAGGGAACTCTTAAGTATGATTACGGTTATCATGTGCCACTAGGTGCATATGCATTGCATTAAAATCAATTGAACTAGTGAAACAACCAACTTAATCCAAGATAATTGTGAACTAAAAGCTAACACACGTGCACAAGTGTTGGAATCACTTAGTGTTGGCTCTTGGAAGCTTGGAGAAGTTGGAGGAGATGTTTGGGCAGAGAAAGGCAGTCGGACGTAGGATACAGACGCTAGGGTATGCCAGACCGGACCATGGCGCATGCGTCCGGAGGGTAACCCTAGGCCTGGCTGGCTGCTGGAGCAGTCCGAACGCTGTTGTGAGTCCGGACGCAGAGCTCCGGACGCGCGTCCAGAGCCTGGCGCTCTCTGTAACTCTATGGAAAAGAGGGTCCGGACGCAGGGTGATGGTCCGGACCATGAAGCGGACTTGGGTCCGGAGGTGCTAAGGAGCGCAAGCGAGCTCTCGGGTGCGCTCGGGCGCCCGGGAAAATATTTCCGGACGCAAGGAGCAGTGACTCCGGACCCTGTGAACAGGTACGTCCGGAGCCACGTGGCGCGCTGCAGTGCGCGCGGGAAGAAGCAAGTTCAAACGGAGGCTCGACCGGACGCATGTGTGACGGTCCGGACTGCACCTTGGGTGCGTCCGGACCCTGCGACCGGAGGCTGGAACAGAGCCGTTGGCTCTCGGCTGGAAGAGGGTCCGGACGCTGTTGATGGTCCGAACCCCCAGTGAAAAGTGCGTCCGGAGTGGGCGCAGAAAGCGTTTTTGAGGGGCAAAACAGCTAGTGTTGAGTGTGGGCTATATAAGGTGATATGGCCAGCCCTTTGGGGGCATCTCTTGCACATTCTACTCACTTACACATTTGTGCTTGCTTGAGAAGCTTCCACCACTCATCCTCTAAACATATTTGACGTATTCTAGAGAGATAGAGTGAATCCAAGTGCATTGCTTTGTTGATTGCATACTAGTGGCACTTGGTGATCGTCGTCATCGCGGAGCTCTTGTTATTCTTGGAGATTTCCATCTCCTAGATGACTTGGTGTGATGAGGATCATTGAGCGGAGGAAGGTGATTGTCTCCGGCTCCGATCGGTGGATTGTGAGGGGTTCTTGAACCTACCCCGCGGGAGATTCGCAAAAGGTATCTCTAGTGGATTTCGCGTAGCTTGGAGATCCACATCTTGTGTTGGTTGTGTGGCACCCTTGAACGGGTTTGGCTTTGATTGCCAATTAGCGCGTGAACCTCCAAGTGGGTGTATCGCTACAACGAGGACTAGCTTGTTGGCAAACAAGTGAACCTCGGTAAAAAATATTGTGTCTCATTATCTCTCTGCCGAGGATTCATCTTGTGATTGATTTGTTATCTATTGGTTTATCGCTTCACATTGGTATAACCATTCTATCTCTAGCTTTGCATTACATTCTTTACATTCTTGCAAAGTAGAGCCTCTAGTTTAGCTTGTGTAGCTTTGTTAGAGCTTTCTAGGTTGCTAGCTAAGTTGTGTGCTATTAGTTATCTTGCTAGTAACTAGAATTGGTAGGTGGCTTGCCCAACCTTAGAGCTAATGCAAACTTGCTTACGTCGTGTTTTATTCTAACAAGTTTGCTAAGTGTTGTTATACAAATTTTAATTAGGCTATTCACCCCCGCTCTAGCCATACCTAGACCTTTCAACAGTTAAACCAGATTTAGAACACTGAATACTATAAAGAACTCAGAAGAAGTCACTTACAAGTGCTAAACTTACAAGAGACTCGCATCCGCTGAGGAAGAAGTCCAGAGAAGATTCCCGACAGACCCGGGGCTTTCTCCAGAAGGCTCCTCACTCTCCTCCAACTAGCATAACACTACTGAAGAACTCCGCTAAGAGGCTAGAGAGTAGTTTCTCCAATGAGGCATGAAATGAATAGGGAGCTCTAGGGGTCTATTTATAGCCAGAGGTGGAGTATGGGCTACTCCGGTCCCACGTCAGCGATCCGCGTCACCTTCATCAAGCACCGTTGGATCCAACCGACCTCAGAACAGCCTAAGCATCAAGGGTGTTGATTTCCACCATGTGGGGAGTGAGTAGGTCGGTTGGGGAGGTGAAAACCGCCTTAGGGGGATTCGACCGAACCCCCACTTACATGTGGGCCCTCTCTGACCTTCTAGATGGTGGCCCAGTACTCAGGGGGGCAAGTGGGGCCTGTTTGGCCACTATAGGGATTCGATCGAATCCCTATAGTGGGCCCTTGCCCACCTCTGCCTCCTGGGTGCTGGTCCTACCTGTCATATGCTTTAGATGTTGGTTCTGAGTTGATTTGTCATGTTGATCTTCTTGATGTGGGGCCCATTGGCTTCCAAAAGGCCCCATTTGTCATTACCTACATCAAATAGTCAAGGGACATGTGGAACCAATTATTTGGTACAATATATTCCGGTTATGCTTGTTTTCCTTTTGAAATGAGGATGTTGACGGTATTTTGATGGTGAAAAAATAGCTCTTAATTACCGTCAACATTGGTGAAGTCGCCCGCAGCTTTCTTGGGACAGTTTGCGATGAAGTGATCCTCGTCGCCGCAATGATAGCACCCCTTGGCCGAGCCACCACGTCATCGGTTCAAACGGTTGTTGTGAAACCATGAGAACCTAGTGATGACTAGGGCTAGCTCATCATCTCCAAGAGCCTCCACTTGCTCCTCTGTCACAGACATCAAAGACAAAGCAAAAAAAGAATGTGAAGGGTCAGAGGAGGAAGAAGACATATCGCCGGGGCCAGAAACCAACGTCATAGATGGTTTCGATGAGTTTTCAAGCTTGGCCCGGGTCTGGTAGTCAATCTCCGAGGACTTAAGCTTGCTGAACAGCTCGTCCACGGTCAGGACATCATAGCCCAGTGACTCCTGAATGGCATCCACCTTCATCTCCCACACCTTTCGATCAAGAGCATGCAAAAGCTTGATAGTCATCTCATGATCATCATAAGGCAAGTTGTCTCGATTAGCATGCATCTTGTTGACAATAGATTGGAAGCGAGTGAACATCCCGTCAACAGATTCGCTGGCCAACAGTATGAAGTTCTCGTACTCCCTATGGTATGTGTTGAAGAGCCTGGACTTGATCTGAGGATTGCCCTCATGATAGCGCACAAGTGTTTGCCAGATCTCTCTCGCCGAAGTGAGGCTCGAGACTCGCTTAAACTCAGGAAGACACAAGCTCGAGAAGAGAATACTACATGCTCTACTATTTGCGTTGTGTTGAGAAATCTGGAGAGGGTCAACACGAGCCGCAAGAACACGATAGCCCTCATTCTCACAAATCTCCCATATGTTCGAATCAACTCCTTGTAGATAGGTGAACATGTGCACCTTCCAGTAGGAGAAGTTCGTTCCATCGAAAAACGAAGGTTTGCCAACACCTCGCTCCATGTCGCCTTCGCAGATCAAGAACCGTGTAAGGTGGATTGATCCTTAACCGGCTCTGATACCAATTGAAGGACCGAGAACGGCGACCAGAGGGGGGTGAATGGGAGCCTCAAATTTCTCTCGAAATATTCGGGCCACTCTTCCCAAAAACCAAACCCAGTTGCTGGAGGAAACGAGCAAACGAAAGCTCTCTGACAGTGGAGGAAAACTCACCGGAAGCCCCGAAAAGCCAGTTCTCAACCCCTATGAAAAAGGGGCAAGAACCCAAAGCAAATCACCCAGAAAGCAACCGACGGACGCTGGTGACACTAGTGACGGACGCTCTGACGTAGTGCAATAGACACTGGGTGACGGACGCTGCAACAAAGAGCGACGGACACTGGGTGAGCGTCTGACGCTTATGCAGAGCAGTACCCAAGAGGTCCTCCAGGCGACGGACGCGTCTGGCGGAACCTCGACGGACGCGTCTGGCGAAACCTCGACGGACGCTGGCGAGCATCTGATGCAATCACACAGAGAGCATGTCAAACTTAAAAACCGATGGACGCTCTGGCGGGCAGGCGACGGACGATGTGGAGCGTCCGACGCCTCTCAACGGAGCGTCCGACACCCCCGAGCAGAGCGCACTAAACGCGAAAACCCCGATTTTCTTCGCCAAATCTTTCCAAAACCTAACCAAATGATCACCAACTGCAACCAAACTTTGTAGGCATGATCCTAGTGCAGTTGGGGAGCTATCCTGAAGAAATCATCGCTCAATTTGGATCGGTTAAACGAGAACAAAAGGATTTCGAGAAGAAACCCCAAAACGAATAACACGAGAGAGAAAACGTCCGATCTGCGTACTCGAGAGGTTTGAGGATGGATCCTTCGGTGCAAAGATGCTCCTCTCAATTACGAACAACTTGGTTCAAACAGATTTGCAAGAGCTACTCCCTACAAAGAGAAGTCATCTCGGGAACAAAGAGGGAGCAAAAGCAAAACGCGTAGAACACAAGCAAAACCGGGACACGATCAAGAAATTGAAGCCACCATGGCTAACGGAGGTTAGGCCTCCGATTCCTCCCAACAAACTCAAGTTCTTACAGAGGCTGGTGAAATCAACCTAGGGATCTCATGAACTAGAGAGAGGGTAGAGAGAGAGAGAGTTGGGGCAAAATGATTAGGGTTCAAGAGATGGGATTGAGGATACCCTTTCATCCCTTATTTAACAGGGCTTTGGCTATTTCCCAAAGTCCCCCCTAGATACATGAATGAACTACCTAGCCTAAGCATTGCAGTCCAAGCTTAGGAAAATATCTCCCGCATTTTGAATGGATGGCCCCACTTCCTGCCAGGAGTTGCCGTCGCCTCGACGCAACCTCCAGGATTCCACCACGTGACATCCCCGCTTCCTCGGAAGCTTTGCCTAGGTTTTGAGTCCCAAACCTAGGAAACCCGCCACCGGTAGCTTTGGGCTCAACTACCGAACCCCGAGTTTTGAGGCCCAAACTCGGAAACTATCCTCGGATGGTTTTGAGGCCCAAACCACCAAACCGCTCGACACGAGCCACCTTGTCCTCGTCCGGTCGGACTCCGAGTCCCATGAGCCTCCGCTCGACCTGCTCGTCCGCCGTCTTGACTTGGTCAACTCGGTCTACCTCCATGTCTTGTCGCACTCGCCAGTGCCAAGTACTAGCCACCGTAGCTAGTCTGCCAGCGCCCATGGTCCCTCAGTCCGAGCCCCGCTTCCGCCCTTCACCGCTCTCAATCCATCGGCACGGCAAGCCTCTACTCGACCTTCTCCATGCCATTGACCACTGTCACTAGGCATAGCACCTGCACACCATAAGCCGATAGACAGGCACACACATGCTTTCGCAAGGGTTAGAATTAAGCCACTCAAACTGAAATGCTCAAGTGTTGGACGATCACTCATCACAAAACTAAACTACATGGGTACTTATCCACCATGTGTTCGCACATATAGCTATTTCTTGTGAGGACTTGCTTGATGAAGTTGCTAGTGAGCAAAATGCTAAGTGCAAGGGAAAGAAGGTAGTTGAGGCCGACAAGTATGAAGACTATGTGAAGATGAGGCAAGAGAACTCCAAGCTCAAGGAAGAGCTAATCACTCTCAAGACCAACAAGCCTTTCACTATCAAGTCGGCCAAGCAAGATGACAAGGATGCAATCACCTTGATCAACTCCCTCAAAGAAGAAAATGCAAAGCTCAAGGTTGAGAAGATCAAGCTTGCAAGTGGAATGGAGAAGTTTACCAAGGGCCACAACCTCCAAAGTGAGCTCTTGATGAACAATATCATGAAGACCGACAAGACCGGTATTGGGTTCAAGGAGAACCAACTCATGAAGACCAAGGTCAAGATTGAAGCAAAGAACTACTACAAGAACAAGGCCATGAGCAACAACTATGACAAGCCAAAGCCCAAGCCCAAGAAGTGCTTTGGTTGTGGACAAGTTGGTCACTTTGAGTTCCAATGCAAGACTCCACCTCCCAAGACCTTGCCCAAGCACACAAGGCCATTTGCTCATAATGCACACTTTATCATCAACAAGGACTCCAAGGGTAGACCCCTAGATGTGTTTCTCGGTCCTAATATGAAGAACAAGCCCAAAGTGCTATGGGTTGCTAAGGAGTTGGTGGACAAGGCTATGGGACCTCGCCAAGTGTGGGTTCCCAAACAACAAGCTTAACTCCAAGTTGCTTGTGTATAGGTGAACTACAAGACCGGTGGAAGTCATTGGGTGATTGATAGTGGTTGCACTCAACATATGACCGGTGACTCTTAGTTGTTCACCACACTTGAGAAAGATTGTGAAGGGCAAGACAAGATTACATTTGGGGACAATTCAAAGGGCAAAGGGCAAGGCCTAGGCAAAGTGGCAATCTCCAATGATCAATCAATATCAAATATCTTGTTAGTGCAATCTCTAAGCTTCAACTTGCTATCAGTTGGTCAACTTTGTGATCTCAGTTTCCAATGTCTCTTCACTTCAAAGGAGGTAGTTGTGACCAAGATTGAAGATTCATCATTGATATTCAAAGGGTTTCGACACAACAACTTCTACTTAGTGGATTTCACCTCAAATGAAGCTAGTTTGCAAACATGTCTATTATCCAAGAGCTCTTTGGGTTGGCTATGGCATAGAAGATTAGCTCATGTGGGAATGTCAACCTTGAAGAAACTTGTCAAGAAGGAGATGGTTAGAGGTGTGAAGGATGTGGTGTTTGAGAAGGACAAGTTGTGTAGTGCATGTCAAGCCGGCAAGCAAGTGGCCAACACTCATCCCACCAAAGCATTCATGTCAACCTCAAGAGTCCTAGAGCTACTTCACATGGATTTATTTGGACCTACCACCTATGCTAGCCTTGGAGACAATCTCTTTTGCTTGGTGGTAGTTGATGACTACTCTAGGTACACTTGGGTGTTCTTTCTTCAAGACAAGGGAGAGACACAAGGCATCTTCAAGAAATTTGCAACTAGAGACCAAAATGAGTTTGATGTGAAGATCAAAAAGATAAGAAGTGACAATGGCACCGAGTTTGTGAACACCAAGATTGAAGACTATTGTGATGAAGTTGGGATCAAGCATGAGGTGTCCGCCACCTATACCCCACAACAAAATGGTGTAGTAGAGAGGAAGAACCGGACACTTATCACTCTTTCAAGATCAATGCTTGATGAATACAACACCCCTGAGAAGTTTTGGGCCGAAGCAATCAACACCACATGCTATACGGCCAACTGGCTCTTTGTCTAAAGGCTTCTCAAGAAGACCCCCTATGAGCTTGTGAATGGGAAGAAACCGGATATATCCTTCTTCCGAGTGTTTGGATGCTAAGTGTACATCTACAAGAAGCGTCAACACTTTGGCAAGTTCCAAAGGCGATGTGACATTGGTTTCTTACTTGGCTAGTCACTTAAATCCAAGGCATATCGAGTATTTAACAAAGTCTCCGGCCTAGTTGAAGAAACATATGACTTGGAGTTTGATGAAACTAATGGCTCCCAAGAAGAGCATGAGAATCTTGATGATGTAGGTGATGAACCATTGAGGGAGGCTATGAAGAATATGCATGTTGGTGCAATCAACCCACTATAGGTGGAAGATGGTGAAGATGATGCAAATCAAGTACCCTCTCTACCTCACACGCCTCAAGTTGATGAAGAACAAGTGAGGGAAGCACAAGAAGATACCTTCATCCCTCAAGATCAAGCCGAGGCTCAAGCTAGTGATGTTGGTGCACCACAACCCCCTCCCCAAGTGATTGAAAGAAGATCTACACCTATGCTTCAAGCTCATCCACAAGACCTCGTCATAGGGAGTCCATCAAGGGGAGTAACAACTCGATCTAGACTTGCTTCTTATGTTGAGCATCACTCTTTTGTTTCCTTTGTTGAGCCTTCTAGTGTGGAGGATGCACTTGGGGATACAGATTGGGTAAATGCCATGCATGAAGAGTTGAACAACTTCACCCGGAACGAAGTGTGGACACTAGTAGAAAAGCCCAAAGGAGCAAGAATCATTGGCACCAAGTGGGTGTTTAGGAACAAGCAAGATGATCAAGGCGTGGTTGTGAGGAACAAGGCAAGATTGGTGGCAAATGGGTTCTCCCAAGTTGAAGGCTTGGATTTTGGGGAGACCTTTGCACTGGTTGCAAGCCTTGAAGCCATACATATCCTTTTGGCATATGCTTCACATTACAAAATGAAACTTTTTCAAATGGATGTGAAGAGTTCCTTCTTAAATGGTTTCATTAATGAACTTGTCTTTGTCTTACAACCTCCCGGGTTTGAAGACCCAAATTGTCCTAATCATGTGTATAGGTTGCCCAAGGCACTCTATGGATTGAAGCAAGCTCCAAGAAGCAAACCCTAAGGAGCTCCCTAAGGAGATCATGTTTACTTTACCTCACCGCTTCTAGATCGGATATCATGTTTAGTGTGTGTATGTGTACTAGGTTTCAAGCAAACCCTATGGAGTCGCATTTGTGTGCGGTTAAAAGAATCCTTAGGTAGTTAAGGCACACCCCTAGCATTGGCTTGTGGTATCCCAAAGGAGCTCCCTTCCTACTTTGTGGCTATTCTGATTCGGACTATGCCGGCTGTAAGGTTGATAGGAAGAGTACCTCTGGCGGTTGCCATTTGCTAGGAAGATCTCTTGTCTCTTGGTCCTCCAAGAAGCAAAATAGTGTGTCATTGTCTACCACCGAGGCGGAATACATAGCCATGGGAGCAAGTTGTGCACAGATCTTATACATGACCCAAACACTTATTGATTACAGCATGTTTTTAAAAGATGTTCCACTCTTGTGTGATAATGAAAGCGCTGTAAAGCTTACTAATAACCCGGTTCAACACTCTCGCACCAAGCACATAAATATTCACCATCACTTTCTTAGAGATCATGTGGCTAGGAAAGACATATCACTAGTGGGAGTTTCTAGCGAAAATCAACTGGCGGATATCTTCACTAAACCACTCGATGAAGCAACCTTTTGTAGGTTGAGAAGCGAGTTGAATGAACTTGATCACTCAAACTTCACTAAAAAATTATCTTGTGTGAACCAACCTTGCATCATGTGTAATATAATCATGTTAATTAGTAATGCACATAGGCTTGGCTAACATGGTTGGAATAACCGTTCTTGAACGTGTGAAGAAGTCCAATCATGGTTTAAACTTGCAAGCAACATAGATTCAATTTCTTGTAATGCATTGCATGTGCATGTGTTGTTTGTCGTTTCTTTTCGGTTTAGTTTGAGCATCCGCTGGTTTCGTCCACTTAGGGGGAGCATTCCAAGCTCAAGATGTTTCTATACCCCTCTTGTGGCCCTATGATGTCTCGTTGGAACTTCCATTCGACTATTTTTGCGCTAAAACTAAAGTTAAAGCCTATGGCAAAATATTTGAAAATGAGAGTTTGAGAGATGGTTCTCATATCAAGTCCAATCAGGTGTTATTTGGATCTTATTGGGATTGGAACTTGGTTGGGAGAAAGGCGCAAAAATCAGATTTGAAAAATTCTATTTCAAAAGCGTCGGACGCTGCCGACAGATGCTCGGAGTTCAATGCCTCAGCGTCTGTCGCGATAGTCCGCATATTGAAAACCGCTCAGTAAAGGAGCGTCGGACTCTCCCTACATTCATCGCAGAGGCGTCAGACGCGTCTGGCGCCCCATGGAGCTCTCTGGTCCTCTCTATTTGAGCGACAGATGCTCCCCAGCGTCCATCGCCAAGGCGTCAGACGCGTCTGTCACCAGAGGGAGCTCTTTGTTCCTTTCGGTAAGCGCACCAGACGCTGTAACCTAGCGTCCGTCACCCCCGATGGAGCGTCCGTCGCGAACTAACCGAGCGCATATTATTTTGAAAACTGCTTCTTCCCCCTTGGTCGATTTCAGTTGCAATCCGTGTGCCCGCGCCGCCGTCTGTTCCTTGCGCCGCCGCTTACGCCTGTGCCCACTCCCTGCGCTTCACCCAGCCATCCCAGTGTTGCGCCGCCGCTCACCGAAGTACTTCCACTGCCGGTGTGCTCTGCTCCAGTGCATCGACTCCTCCTAGTTTTTCTCTGCCCCTATGCGGTAGCCGGGCAGGAGAAAGTCTTCCTACCTCTTCGGCAGTTCTTTCGAGGGATCCCATTGTGCTTCCCTTTGGGCCCCGTTTTGCTCTGCTCTAGAACCTCCAAGGTGATCATTAGCCCCGCTTCCCTCTTTCTGGTTCTAGGTGATTGATCCCAAAATCCCAGTTCTTTATTCACCTAGACCTAATTCTCCTTTTCCATTAGGTTTACAGATTGTGACTTGAATTTGATCGAGGTTTCTTAGCTATCTTCTCTTGTGTCACTGTGGTTGAGGTATGGAATGTCAGATCGATCTATCTCTTATCTATTTCTTTCAATCCATAGACTTATCTCATCTCTAGGTATGTGCTTAAAAATTAAATACCCTATCTATCTATCGTGTAGCTTGGGGCAGTGACAGATAACTCAGGGCAAAGCCCGCGAGTACGGAACGAGGAAAAGCCTCGAAAGGATAGTCCAGGGTCGTCGAGTCAATCTTGGTCAGTTGTCAGAGTTTGGTTGGGATTGATCAGTGTTAGTGGTTGATTGGGGATCCTTGTTAGCAGTTGATCTTTCAGTTGACAGTACTTCTTGCAGTGCCCATCAATGGCACGCACGAAGAATGCAGGCCCTGTTCCTGGCAGTGGTGGTGACCCTCCACCTCCACCGCGTCCACCCACCAGCCGGGACAAAGGGCAAGAAGAAGGTTGTGTCAAAGAAGAGGAAGAGGTCGCTGATGGATCCAGATTTAGTGGCAGCTCTAGCAGCGGCAGAGACAACAGAGATTGCCGAGCAGGGCGGACGTCGCGCCGGTGTGAGGATCTCTCCTCGTCGTGGAGTGCGTCGTGAGTCCCCCTCTCGGGAAGAGGCAGAGGTTGAGTCCCCAGAGACTCCAGAGTCTAAGGACACAGAGCAGGCAGACCCTTCGGGGCATTCCTCAGTTCAGGAGCTGATGTCCAGATGAGTGACACACGCTCATGGCTCGGAGCCTCCTCCTAGGTCCGACGGTCCACGGCGCAACGACAGACCTCCTCCACGCTCCAGTTTGCCAGATCTAGTGAGGCACCAGGTCACCGCACTTACAGCGAAGCAAATCCAGCAGATGCGCTTCGCCGACTTTCAGACTTGGTTTCCAGCAGAGAGAGACCCCTGTGCCGGTCCAGACTTCTACACAACTGTGCACGAGGACTTCTATAGAGGGTACGTTCAGACCCGCGCACCGTTTCGAGCTGACATGGTGTGCCCTCTTCCGGCCATTGTAGAGGTCGGTGGTCCAGAGATAGCCCAGCATCTCGAGTATCTTCAGGGGCTGACAGGATTGGTTGGCAGGATTGGGACATATTAGGAGGATTGGGTCAGACGGTTTTATGCATCTCTATGGGTCTCTCCGGATCACAAGTTCATCCACTTTTCCTTCAAGAGCAAGGATGTGAGGATTTTCGACACTGGGTTCCGAGAGATCTTCCACCTCGAGCAGTCTGACACGAGGATCCACAGCTTGTGCTACGGGGATCAGGAGGCCCCTCGACGTCCTCACGAGGGAAATGTGCCCTCAGTTGACTTTGTCCGACCTTGCTTCAGAGAGCCGTTCGAAGAGGGTTCCAGTCGCAGCGCCCGTGACCTCACCCCGACTGCCCGGATCCTAAACGAGGTTATCAGCCTGACTATACTTCCCAGAGTAGGAGCCCGTGAGACTCTGACATGTCTACAGCTTTGGCTCCTAGCTCACATAGTCCGGATGGACAAGTTTGACCTTTGGGACTTGATTATCAGTGAGATGGAGGACATTATAGCCTCAGGGTTCAGAGGACACTGGCAGTTGCAGTATGCACACTGGATTTCTTTTCTGCTCGTGTCTCATGGTGGTTATGCATCATATCTCACCACACTCACCCGTTCTGACATAATGTTTCTAGAGTATAACATGAGTCAGCTGGTGAGTCACAGTGGCAGAGGCCGTCTGAGGCATCAGGGTCCTCATACCCGCCAGACAGGAGTACCGCCACAGTCCAAGGAGCAGCAAGACGCCACTGTTGAGGGCCTTGCAGAGGCCGAGCTTCTAGACTTAGATGCTCAGATCGATGCAACAGTAGATGAAGCATATGATTTGCCATCAGACAACTCAGATGAGGACTACAGGCCTATTCCAGAGTACGCACCCCGGTCTCACGACCACGAGGCCGGTGGGTCAGGTGCAGCTCCAGCTCCAGCCTCAAGTTCTTCAGAGGCCACCATACTTACCATCCTTACGAGGATGCAGGAGGAGAAGTCTCGTCAGGCAGAGGAGCAGAGGACGCAGGCTGAGGAGGTTAGGAGGCTTACAGCTCAGCAGCTAGCAGCTCAGGCTCAGCAGGACGAGTTTCAGTTACAATTCCTGGCCTTCCAGAGGCAGCAGACTGAGGTGCAGCGACAACAGACAGAGCTACTTAGTCGGCTCCTCGGGTCCAGCTCCGGTCTGTCCTCCACACCACAACTAGTGTTACCAGAGACCTCCCAGCAGCAACACTATACCTCTCAGACTCAGACAGCCCCAGTGGTGATCCCGACTCCAGCGTTACAGCCCAGCGGGCTTCAGATTCAGCCACCAGTTTCGCCTGTGTTTCACACGCCGATGACTTAGGTGTCACAGTGGCTAGCTTCCCCGATGACTTCCAGACTGGATTCACTCCTACCCGGGGGGCTACCATTGAGGAGACTACACGGGGATTCACAGCTACTTATAGAGAGATCACTAGAGAGGACTCACCAGCAGTTGCAGCTCCAGAGACTCAACACTCAGAGGAGCACCCTTCGACGGCAGGCACCTACTTGTCCTCTGTTGCATCGTCGGAGGTCGCGCCAGACTGCTCGACCTAGACAGTCACTACTCCACCTCGTGCTGCCGTTCAGACGGATTCTACTATCATCGCAACAGAGGTAGTTGAGACAGAGAGTCAGCTGGCAGTGGATGCCGGAGCAGTCACCGTGGCAGTATCTTCACCACCCCACTCTCAGGGTCAGCCAGCCGAGCTCGTTGCAGCAGTCTCTCTTGTGGCTCTGGCTGTGACTACTTCCCCCGCGCCTCGTGTCTTCACTTGTCGGACTCCCAGACCCACTATCACCGAGGTAGGACCGTCAAAGGCCCTAGGTGAGCCTCAGGGGGAGCAAGCAGAGTCCGCTCAGCCTACCTAGACCGCTTCTCAGTCAGTTCCGACTTCAGAGGGTCAGGCAACAGACGACAGCGATGACAGTCCGGACTACGTTCAGTTTGATCTACGTCTGCGCACCTCGTGGACCTCTCTTCTAGATGCTCCAGTAGATCCTTAGTTTTTAGTGCTAGACGCCAAAGGGGGAGAGAGGGTAGTCGAGTATCAGAGATAGGGGGAGGGATTTGGATTTACTTGTGTGCTTATTTCCTCGTACTCATGCATCATGTCTATTTTTATGCACTTGTATATATGCTTGTGTGATGACTGATGGTTGATGTGTGATGTGCGACAAACCCTTATGCTTTCACTAATATATCTTGTGAGTTGTCACTTGTGAGTTCATGATATGTCTCTATGATCTAATGGTAATTGAGCTTCCGCGCCATGCTCCGATACATATGTGAGAATATCATAAGGTACTTCAAATCTATTTCACATTCATGAGTACCATAGTTGTGGTTTGGTTTGGGTGAGAAAGTATGCTTTATTCCTATTCACTAACCCTTGCTCAACCAATCCAAGTCACTTGAAATCCTAACCTTTCACTCTTATATCCATACTCGAGGAGTTATTGTCGTCAATCACCAAAAAGGGGGAGATTGAAGAATCATGACCCTATTGGTTTCGGTGATTAACGTCAATTAGCAATTATTATGGCTAATGTGTGTTTTGTAGAGGCTATGCGTAGCTTAGCCATAGTAATCAACATGAATGGGAATCAATGGTTACCACTTAACCCCCAAGATGGATATCATTTCGGATTTCAAAGAGACATAATGAAGACCCTAGAATGATAGACTAAGTGCCATAAGGTGATGAAGGACACTTAGAAATAGATAGGGCTTCTATTTAATCTTTGGTCGTACTATAAAGAGGGGTTGAGACTAGTAGCTTGACTTAGGAGAGCTTCATGACTTAGGTGTGGTGCACACTTGACTTCCTTAGCTCTAAGCAAGCATATGGTGACCGTAAGATAGCCTAAAACAACTTCCATATTCATCGCGACGAAAACCAAAGTTGAGAGAAAGCTTTTGTGGGCGTCGGACGCTGGAGTCCAGGGCGTCGGACGTTGTCCGGCACGCCAGACGCTAGCGCCGGACGCTGACGTATGCATGTTCGAGAGTCCGTTGCCAACACAGAGAGCTCCAGAGACGTCCAGTTTGTGACAGACGCGTCTGTTGCATCGGCGTCGGACGCTCGCGAGCATTCGGGAATATTTTCCCAGAAACCCGAGAGTAACCAGTTGGCGCCAGACGCTGAGGCTCGGTGTCCGTCGCCAAGCGACGGAGCGTACGTCACCAAGCGACGGAGTGTCCGTCGCCTGCTGACGTGAACAGAAACTAGCCGTTGGGGCAAGCGACAGAGCGTCCGTCGCCAACTTAAACGCAAAGCATTTTTCAGCCCGAGGTAGTTTTGTGTGTGGGCTATTTATAGCCCCATCCCTTCTCTCTCACCTTGTCTTTGCTCATTTCATTTGCTGAGTTATTTGAGAAGGTTGGGAAGAGAGCAAGAGCCCTAGAGAGAGAGAGAGTGATTCGCGAATCCATCCATCCTCTCCTCTAGTTCATCCAAGAGTTCAAGTGTGCATCCTCTAGTTGTGAAGCTTGAGTGAGTCAAGTGAAGATCAAAGCTTGTTACTCTTGGTGATCGACATCACCTAGACGGTCCGGTGGTGCTTGGGAGGAAGGTGATCGCCGGAAGATTGTCGGCGACCCTTCTCCATCGACTTGTGATCGGTTGTGGGAGGTTCACCGAGCCGGAGTGATGAAGAACCAACCCGTAGAGAGCACTCTACCCTTGTGCGGGTAGAGGGGGAGCAATACCCTTGCGCGGGTGCTCCAACGAGGACTAGGGGGGAGTGTCGACTCCTCGATACCTCGACAAAACGTCGTGGTGTCAAAGCTTTCTATCCCTAGCTCTTTCATACCGTATTACATACCGTATTGTCCTTACTTTCATTGAATTGCTACCGCTTTCTAGTTAGGACACACTACCGGTAGGCACTAGGGGGTAATTGGCATTGCTAGAATTTTATATTGCTTTAGAAATTTGAAATAAGCCCAATTCACCCCTCTTGGACATCTTGATCCTTTCATCCTCCAAAACTGTCATTAGGATCCACTTATATGTATTCGGACGCGCCAAAATATGGTGTCAACAGAATGATTACAACATACGTTTAGAAACAGGTGAAACATTTGGAACAAATTCTTGCAATATGCCTTTGAAACACTTGTAACACATGCAACATGTGTAACATCCCCTGATCTACTTTTACAACATCGATATTATTCAACAACAACATACCTCCGAAGCGTCTGAAACAATTGAAAGATACAATTACAACATAGTGGGAAAGAGCCTGTGCGATGAGCGTCATAGCTGCCAAATGTGAGGGCGTCAGGAGCTCCCTGTGGGGGGAGGACGCTGGTGTCGAAGGAAGAGGAAGCCGGGGCGGTGAAGGAGCCACCGAGGTGAGGGTGGAGGACGCCGGGGTCAGGAAAAGAGCCGCCGGTGTGGAGGGGGGAAGACGCCATGGTGTGAGAGAATCGCCCCTGAAGGGTGAGAAGTCCCTGTATCTCTGGAGACCGTCGCTGAGGGAGGAAGGGAGTGCGAGGTGCAGCCGGAGAAGTCCGAGACTCCAAATCTTGTGACCTGGTTGGCGATTGCCTATTGACCTGGTTGCTGCGGCGCAGGTCTGAGAGCAGGGCGTCCAGACGGACACGCACGGATGGATGTCACCGCGGTCACGTGCTTATTGTTTTTTTTTAGTTCACACGTGCTTATTGTTAGCGTCAGCTGATCCAGAGAAGAACGCAAGGAATTTCCTGTCCCTCTGAAGAAACGAACGACGCGGCGCGGACGCTTTCAGAGAAGCGCTGGTGCAAGTGAGTGCGTGTACTCCGCACGATCCTTGGCACACGAAAACACCGCCGAGTGGGACTGGGAACCCGTGTCCTTCTGGTTTCGTTCACGCCAACCTTCGCGTACCGAAACCAACCCTTCCGGGTGGCGAATGGTTCAGTCCGCATGGCAATGTCACAAGGGCAACCTCGTAATTTCCGATGCACACCCGCTTCCTCTCCCTATCCTCCTCGCCTTCGCCTTAGATTCCCATCTCCACCGCGTTCGGGCTCCCCGCAACACCAGCCCCGCAGAACCAAACCCTAGCTGCGCTTCCTCCTCCAGATCCCGGCGCCCCGGACCCATGGCCGTGCTCGTTCCTAGCTCCAGCCTGTCTGCTCGGCGCCCCTCCGCACTCTAGCTCCGGATCGCCTGCGCACGCAAAGCCATGGAGCCCACAGCCGAGGACGCCGCAGCCGCCGCTCATGACTCGTGGGAGACGGCCGACATCGACGGGCCCATGAGCCGGCTCATCCTCTCCGCGCGCCGCGTGTCCTCGTCGCCCGACCTCGCCGACGACCAGGACCCGCCCCAGCCGCCGCCGACTCTGCAGTTGCAGGGCCCATCTTCCTCGGCTCCCTCGGCTGCGCGCGAGGATTTGGTCGCCCAGGTCGATCAGTTCCTACGGGAGGCCCTCGAGAAGCCAAGGGAGAGGCTTTCTGGTAAAATTCACGCCTTCTCCGGAGTTAGTTTACCAATAAAATTTGTCTGTTATTAGATTCTACTAACTTGATTGATGATTGGGTGACGAAAAGGTTAGCTTAGGATTCGTGCAGAGTCTTCCTTGTTTGTTTTGAGATGTGCACAGGTGGCTGGCTGCTTTATTCATAGGGCACATGATGTATTCTTGTACTTATATATGCTGCTGTGTCCTGTCTTTATGTACCTCATATGGCTTGCTACTATAGCGAGGTAGCTAGGTATCTGGAAAATGTGATTGATGTATTCCATGCATCTTAATGTCCTTTAATATGTGCGAATATGCCTGGCCCTAAGGATAAGAGATTTATACAGCCATCAGATAGTAAAATTCTGTTCCAATAAATATGAATTGCAAGAGTGTTTGTTCCAAGCAGCTAGTACATCTGATGGTTTTGTGGTTCTACTACAGTTCGTCTCAATTATCATCAACTGGAGCTTTACAATTTGGCTGTTCCATTGCCTAATTAATGCTTTAAAAATTGACAAAATGTCCATAACTCCAGTATATTCCTTTCTGCAGTGCTAAGAATGGAGCAAGAAATTTTGAAGTTCATTTGTGATCCTAGGCGTATGGAGTGTGAATTCAATGGTCTTCCAACTTCATATCTGCGTCTTGCTGCACATCGCCTGGCGCAGCATTACTTCCTGCAGTCCATTGCCATACCAGACAACAGTTTGCCTGATGGAACTGGTTCACGTATCATCCTCCGTAAAACATCATCCGAGTGCCGACTGCCTGCTGTCCGCCTTGCAGATATTCCAGTTAATCTGCCACAAGAAGAAAACATCTCTGTGGCAAAAGTAGCTATTAAGCAGAGGCCTCAAAAGAATTTCCATGGTATGAACAGCTCAAGTGCTCACTCATCTAGAGAGAACCTCCAGAAAAGCGTCGAAGAAAGGAAAGAGGAATACAACAAGGCACGAGCGCGGATATTTAACAACAGCAATAGCAGTAATGCTACTGATGGGAGATCAGCTGAGGAAGTGACATTACCCAGTACTCTTCACAGGTCCACTTCCTTGGAGTTGAACTCGAGCAATAGAATGGGCCAAGGGGCTGAAATTACTCTCGAGAGGAGCTTGACTACCACTTCAGCTAGCAGCAGGTCAAATCGAAGCAAGGTTGATAAGGAGCCTGCAGTCAGTAGAAACAGGCAGAACAATAGGGTTGCAATTTTCAGAGACCGTGAGTCAGAGCGCAAGGATCCTGATTATGACAGAAGCTATGACAGGTCAGATTCTTTTCTCGTAACCCATCTCTTTGCTGCTATACTCTTAGTGCACCATGAACAAGAAAGCTTTTATGGTTATTTTTACCATGCTTCTGCTCCAACAGTTTCTTGTGCATGTATGCCATTGCTTTTTAAGTTTAGACGCAATAGGTATTTTATGTCATTGCTTTTTAAGTTTACTGAAGTCCTACTTCATTTAACTACCGCCCTAAACTTTTGAAGTCAACTGGCAAAATATCAGTTTGATTGCTGCTGATGGGATGCTAAGAGGATCATTTCTTTTAGGCCCGTTTGGATCCTTGGAATTGAATTCATTTTAATAATCATAATTTAGACAAATATTAATTAAGCTAATATGGTTGTATATGGATTATATTTGTATATTATTGTTGGCTGTACGAGGGACATACTTATTTGTTGCATTTCTACTGTAGAAGTGAGTTGAAGAACGTGTTATAAGTTGCAAAGTAGAAACATGGAATGGTGATCTATAGAATCAATTTCCTTCTCCCACCCTATGAATTTGAGATAGTGACTTTGGAAAGTGGGTGGAATGTCAAATTCCAAGCCAAATGGCCTAACTTATTAAAGTAGATTTCAATTCCTTGAAATGAAAGCATTCAAATGGCCTCTTGTAGGAAACACTAAATCTTGTGATGTACTTTCTGCGAAGTTGCTTAAGCTAATTCGGATTACATGATACCTTTTTCTGTTCTTGTTCACTGTGGTAGACATACTTGATCCCTAGAAATTCTTTTTACTCACCATGAGTGACTTGTACAGGTATATGCAAAGATTTGATCCTGGATTTGGATTTAGTGGAGGCCCATACACAATTCAACCCCTGTATGCGCCTGCTGTTAACTACAACACTGAATTCCCCCAGCTTGGTTCAGCACACCAATCACCTGTTGCTGTCGAACAGCAACCTCGTCCAATAGCTCAGCACATGCCTGCGTCATGGTCCGTGGCTCAAGCACCTAATGCAATTGGCTATGGGCCAGATGGTGTCATGGGACCTTACAGCCTGGCCATACTGGTGCACCTGTGAGATCGTCTGTTTTCATGCATGCTTCACAGCAATATGCCTTACCTTCACGTCCTGGAGTCCCATTTGTACATCCACAGGAACCCATGAGACCATTTGCACAGGTCTGTGTATGCATTTTTTTTTCATCCTATGTGATTCCTTTCATCCTTTGTTGATCATACTATGTTAATATCTTCTTGATTATTATTGTAGAAGCTTATGAATTCACAGTATATGGTTGGTATTCACTGTAATGGCATCATATGTTCCTAGAAATCATATTGCATTATATGTTGTACTCTAGGAGTATTTAACTTTGAACGAATTGAAACCCTGAGATGCACTAGTTAAATTTGTTTCTTGTCTAACAGTTTTTTTATTGGTTTATTTATTGATACAGACCCACCACCAACAACCTGATGCTAGTTTGCGCTTTGCCCGGCCCCGGTGAGGGGCCCGGGTATGCCTGCACCTGCCAGTGTGCAATGAACACATCATCCTTTGTTTTGCTGGCAGATGGTAGCAGGCATAAAAGAACCGAGAGGTGTAAGGCACAGTCAGCTATCCGTTTGATACTGTCAGCCTGTGCGCACTCTTGGTGTAGTTGCTCCCTGCATACTGAGATGTAGGAGGGGCACTTTATACTCTGTTCTCCTTTAAACAGAAGCGACTCGAAGTTTATTGGACAACCCCTCAAGTCCAATCCACAAGAAGCTGAGAAGTGAAGCGTGGGCTTTGGGGCGACATGCATGCCCCCTTAAAGCTTCATTCTCGGTGATGTTGCTTGCTCCTCGCAGGTTGAGATGCTGGAGGAGCACATCATGCCCTCGTTGAATGGGCTCGTGTTGTCACAGGACTTGATGATGATGATGAAAGATTGAGATTGTGCAGTGAGCAGATGATCAGTGAGGGGACGATTGGGACAGTTCTGTATGTGTACAGGCGACAGGGATGTGGGTTAGTGCAATTCTCACTTTTCTTTTTGCCTAAAACTTGGTCCTCTTGGCACTTGGTAATGAAGATGAACCACATGCAGCTGTGAGCCCCATTGCCCATGGGATGGTTGCCAGTCTGAGCATGAAGACGATGTTGGTTCTTCCCTTATGTAGTGGAGGCGTGGCACCATTCTTGGTCAGGTTTAGAAGCAGAGGCATCTCTGTCGCAGCTGCAGCTCACGTCCCTGGTGTTTTAAGTTGATTCTAGTCAGTGTTGTGTTGTAAATCAATCAGTGATAGTTTGACCGACCAAACCAATTTCTTGCATCATGTGCATGAAAAGCAACGACTCTAGTTAAGATGATGACGAATCATGTACGCCTGAGTGTCAGGCCTGTTTACTACAGTGCAGAGTTTGGTGTTGGAGGCTTGGAGCAAACTGATGGGTCTTGCATCTGTGTGTTTATACTATGGTTGTGTGTTTTACCTCGAGAGGGACCCCTCCATCCCAAATTAAATTTTAAGTTATTTCCAGAATTTCGAAAGTCAAGTTTGAATAATATAATACTATATATGATGTTAACTTAGTATAATTAATTATTCATCAGTCATATATTATCATAATATACTTATTTGATGTTATAATTTTATAATTTGTCAAACTTGAGATGTTTTAATTTTACAAGATTTTTTGAAGCACTTATAATTTGTAATAAAGAATTTGAAATGGAGGGAGTAATTCTTTACTATGGTTGTGTTTTACCTCGATCTTAATAGGTAATTCTTTAAGGTTTCATCGTTCTTTTTTAAATCAAAATCAAACTTGATATTGCTGGAAACTAATAATATGAACTTTGGAAAAATCAAAATGAAGCTGTCTATTTGGAAGCACCCTGATTTCTGTTGAGCTGATACATCAGATCGTAACGCCGCATGCATACATTGGAACGAACAATCAATACTTCGCATGCCATATTTTCACATTTTCTATGTTGATTCGTTGAAATGAAATAAACTAAGATTAGGAGTTCAAAAAAGTTTTCTTTATCGGCTATGCGCAAAACTATTTCGTACGAGAATTATTTTGAGCCACAAAAATCTCTTCTCTAACTATGACTCCTAGGGAGAATCAAGAGCACAAGAGCTCTACTAAACACTCTTTACCCACAAATGTTGACTAGGAATAGGAAAACCGTTTTAGAGAAGGGAAAAGTCCTCATGACTCTTAAAGGGAAAAGTCCTCATGACTCTTAGAGCAACTCCAACAGTTTGATAATTTTGGTTTGGCAAAACATGAAATTTGCCAACTCTGAAATAGATATGTCAAAGAAAAAAAATATGCAATCTCCAACAGTTCCCCATAATGACTTGGCAAAAACGGAAAAAAGGAAGGAAAAAAAAGATGTTGCCCTATGTTTCGCCGTGAAAAAAAGAAAGAAAAAAAGAAGGAAAAAAAGTCGTCGCACAGTGTTCCGCCGTTAAAAAAAAGAAGGAAAAAAAATTGCCTCCCCCTTTTCACGGTCGCCAAATTACCTAGTGCGGGCTCTTATTTTCAACTTTGACAAAAATATCGAGCCCAAATGTTAAACTGTTGGCCACCAGTTTTTTAGGCAAAATTAGATATGCCAACTCTAAATGCCAAATTGTTGGAGTTGCTCTTAATTATTGCGATAGTCCATTTATTTCATTCAACTATAAAATCGGATGCCTCAATGTGTTAAAACCGAATGCGTTTCTATTCTTATATTTTTCTTGTGAAAATGAACTAGTTCCTATGCATTTCCTGTTCAATTCGTATGAAATTCCTACGTCCAAACAAACCTTGAGTAGTTCTAAAAGCTGTTTTGACACATCATGCACTACCGGCGGACGCCTAAAAACACTCGGCAAACGCTCTGTCGAGTGTTGCACTAGGCAAAGGGCATATGGTAACGATGTTAACGGTAAAGACCCTTTGTCGAGTGTTTTTTTCGGGCACTCGGTAAATGATTTGCCGTGTGCACGGGGACACTCGGCAAAAAAAAGTGCACGGTAATGGGCGTTGGTACGGTGACAGAGGGTTTGCCGAGTGTCGTTGACTGAGACACTCGGTATACGTCACGCGTTTGCCGAGTGCCCCATGCATGGCACTCGGCAAACGAACCCCCTTTGCCGATTGTCCCCATGCAGGACACTCGGCAAATCTTCAACCTGTGCCGAGTGCCTTGACCATAGTACTCGGCACACCTTAGGCACTTGGCAAAGGGCCTTCCCAGGTGCTCTGGAATGATTCCTTTGCCGAGTGTTACACTCGGTAAATCGACTAGAAACAGTCTTTTTATTTGATTTTTCAATTCCATCCAGACAAACAGAAGATATATATCACAAACAACACATATCACATCACAAACAACACAAATATCACAAACATCACATATATCTCACAATATATGCCAATTCATCCATAGTTCAATATCATAATTCATCCACAGTTCACAAAACATCCAAAGTTCAATCCAAAACGGTCACGACGAGGGTCCAGGGTCACGAGGCCCACAACCTGATCCCGGCGAAGCTCCCAAGCCCGCCGATCCTCCCAAGCCCTGCGATCCTCCCAAGCCCAGTGATCCTCCATAGCCCGACGATCCTCCCAAGCCCTCGAAAGGTCCATAGACCGGCGAAGCTCCCAAGCCAGCATGCGAAGCATTATTTGATGCTGCCGATTGATTCTGCACAAAGTAAAAGAGGTTGCATGTGTTACACAAGTGAACTATAAGTTTCTAACATTCAAAGTATGCTAGGTTACAAGTGCTATTGTGCTTTGACCACAAGCGTAAACATATGAACCAAAACATTTATACTCACAGGAGTGCCGAAGTATATAGGTCGAGGTGGAGGTGGACGTGGAGGCAGCTCCAAAGCCAGAGGAGCCATACCCTGAGCGGCGCCAAGGGTCTGCATGTACTCAAACATCTTCTGCAGACTCTGATGGTTGAGTACTCGCTCTTCCGCCATCGTCTGCCGCTCAACCTCCGCCGCCTGCCGATCAACCTCCATCCTCGCCTCCATCTCCTCCCGTCGCCTCCTCTCATCCTCCAGCTGGGCCTACACCATTTCATTCAAATGTAAGATGAATGCAAAGCTAAGGCAAGTCAATGAAAGACGAATAAAACAGAAATAACCTGGAGTGAATGCATCTGCTGCTGTGAGGTGTTTGGGCGCTCGCGTATGACCGGGCTCGATCTGCCCCTAGCTTTAATCTGGCTGCGACTGGGCGTACTGGCTGTGTCGAGTGCACCGTCGGCAATCCAGTACTGCCCATGCTTCTTGCCGCCTCTAATCCTCATGATGACCTCTCCATCAAGATCCTCGGTGGTCGGATCGTAGTCTGCTCCATGGAGATTCTTTACCGCTGAATTGTACTCGGTAAGTGAGAGTTCCCTTGTGTTTTGGTTTTGAGTAATTGATGAAACCTACCTAAGTACTAACCTTGATCTCTAAGTGTGAATCATGAGATAGGTTGGTACATACCATGTAATGGAGCAAGGTGGATCAAGTGTGGATGGCACAAGCTCTAGCATGGTGGTGGAAAGGAAAATGGTGTGAAGGAAAAGGTGATTGCTAGGAACCATTTTCAGTTTGGTGATCAAGACATCATAGAGGATGTGATCACATTTAGGATAGATAGCCGTACTATCAAGGAGGGAGCTCTTAAGTATGATTACGATTATCATGTGCCACTAGGTTCATATGCATTGCATTAAAATCAATTGAACTAGTGAAACAACCAACTAAATCCAAGATAATTGTGAACTAAAAGCTAACACACGTGCACAAGTGTTGAGATCACCTAGTGTTGGCTCTTGGAAGCTTGGAGAAGTTGGAGAAGTGTTTGGCAGCTCAAAAGAGCCTCAGACAGAGGTTCAGACGCAAGGTGTATGGCCGGTCCGGACCATCAGAGATGGGTCCAGAGGCATACCCTAGCTTGCCTAGCCGAGCAGAGGATTCGGACGCTGTTTGTCGTCCAGACGCAGAGGTCTGGACGCGCGACCGGAGTTCCTGCCCTCTCTGTTGCTCTCTGTGTGGAGCATCAGGATGTAGGTTGATGGTCCGGTCGGTGAACCGGACATGGGTCCAGAGTGGGAGAAAAAGAAGAAGGAGCTCTCGGGTTCGCGGAAATATATTTCCGGATGCTGGAGCAGTGACTCCGGACCCTGTGAACAGGTGCGTCCGGAGCCACGTGGCGAGCTGTGGCAAGCATGGTAAATTGACCATTTGAACCGGCAGGGGGACCGGACGCAGAGCCGTTGGTCCGGACTGCACCACAGGTGCGACCGGAGTCTGCGTCCGAAGGCTCAAGCAGAGCCGCTGGCTCGGTGCTGGTGATGGGTCCGGACGCTGTTGTTGGTCCGGACCCCCTGTGTAAAGTGCGTCCGGAGGTGGCGCAGAGAGCCTGTTTTGAGGGCAAACGGCTAGTTGTTGAGTGAGGGCTATATAAGTGATATGGCCGGCCCTTTGGGGCATCCCTTGCACATTCACATCACTCATACACTTGTGCTTGCTTGAGAAGCTTCCACCACTCATCCTTGAAACATATTTGACATATTCTAGAGAGATTGAGTGAATCCAAGTGCATTGCTTTGTTGATTGCATTCTAGTGGCACTTGGTGATCGTCGTCATCGCAGAGCTCTTGTTATTCTTGGAGGTTGCCACCTCCTAGACGGCTTGGTGCGACGAGGATCGTTGAGCGGAGGAAGGTGATTGTCTCCGGCTCTGATCGGTGGATTGTGAAGGGTTCTTGAACCTACCCCGCGGGAGATTTGCGAAAGGTATCTCTAGTGGATTCCGTGTAGCTTGTGGATCCCCATCTTGTGTTGGTTGTGCGGTAGCCGGTGACGGGTTTGGCTTGTGATTGCCATTTAGCGTGTGAACCTCCAAGTGGGTGTATCGCTACAATGAGGACTAGCTTGTTGGAAAAAGAAGACCCAATTGTCCGATACCATCAGAGTCCTGCGGCAAGAACGAGACCAGAACGCCCGACAAGCCATCTTGTGGAAAAAGAAGATCTAGCCGGTCGAGGGCTCCGCTGATGCCGATGCCAAGGAGATGGATGAGATAGAACAAATTCGCCTGCGTGCGATATCAGCTATCCACTCTTTGTTGTAACCTGTTTGTAGTATCGGCAAATGTAACTCCGACACTTTAATTTTGACTTGTAACATAATGTCAGTACGTTTTTACCGATGCTAATATAATTTTTCTTTTCATCGGCATTCAACTGAGCACTACACATCTACCCATATACTAGGGTAATACTTCTTTAGATATTTGCCGTTGATTGCTCTAGAAAATGCAACACCTTCGAGAGTTTCTGGAATGTACGCATTGCTGGGAGCAGACCGTTTTATCCGATAAGGACCTGATTAGGAAACCATTTTCCAAGCCCAGAACTTAGTTCCAATCGGTAAAAATCAACCTCCATGCCAGAGTACCATCAGCAAACTCTTTCACCTAGTTATCGGCAACTATTACCGACACCATGACTTATCAAATCGGCTAAAATCCTCTTTGAGTAATCCAAACTTTTAGCAGACCCTAGTATTCAGCCCGACCGTAGCAACAATCGGCAACGAGGTTTCATACTTCCATCGGAACAAAATTAGGACAATGCCGATAGACCCACCAAAGAAGTTTCGAGTAACTCCCAGAACGCGCGCACCCCACACTTAGTCATCGTACGCAAGCGTGGCAGAGTCATTCTTACAACCATCTTCCTCTGGCAGTTAACGAATTCATCAGCAGTACGACGTTTCATGCACAAACCACCGGCAGGTGCCCCAAGTATAATAATTGAAGCTGCTAGTCTGCCGAGTGCGGCCCCCAAGCCAACAGATCGAAGATTGATTCTGGTTAAACCATCGACAATATAATGCCGTCCGCCGATGGACCTCCATCCTTGCGCCTTGGCCTCCACTGCTTCTCCCTTAAAGGAGTTCCAGTATCATATAAGTCATTACGACACTCGCGCTGAATTCTTCTTTTCTGGGTCTTTGTTAGACCCTTAGGGCACCACTGAGGGAGTTTGGTTTTCCAGACGGGTTGGTGCTGTCTCTCATTGTTTGCATCGGCCCTTTTCCCGATGTTTGAATCTCTGGAGAACACTTCCTCATCGGGTGTTCTTGTCTTGGCCCGCTCCTCGTTCTCCTCTTGATCGACCTGCCCCGCCAAGCCTGCTATGGGCACTAAGCTTGCCCCCCAGCCGGTCATGCACCGACCTCTCCTCTCTGAGTGGCCTGGCGTACCTGGACGTTCGATCATCAGAACAAGGCTTCTCACCTAACCGATCGGCAGTGTGATACCCGCTGCATTCAGGACAGTTATCGACAGTAGGTAGCTTAATGCCTTCCTCCCAACAGTGAACGAAGAAGGGACACCTCCAATGATCCCTCTGCCGAAGCCATTCTTGTCGCTTCTTTTCCCGCCGATGTCGCTCCTTTTGCGATTGCCGATACTCCTTCCTTGGCTGTTTGTGAGTGATTACGACGCCAGGAGTCCTATCGACACTGCTACCCTCATTGGCAATCCTCTTGCCTTTCCTGTCATCAGCAAACTTTTCTATATCACGTTTAACCACTTGATGATCAGGATCTACCGATGCACTTTTTCTAGCAGCATCTGATGTCAGCACCTTAGTCTTTCCACTGGTTTCCACCATATTATTTGGAAACGGGCGCTGATCAATTTCCATCGGTTTCTGGACTTTAGGATTTTCAAATTGGATTCGTCCAGAGTCAATTTCTGACTGCAACTGCTGCTTGAACACTTTGCAGTCGTTGGTACTGTGAGAAGTCGCATTGTGCCACTTGCAGTACTTGGTCTTCTTGAGTTCCTCGGCCGATGGAATTACTTGATTAAGGGCTAGCTTAATTCGCCCTTCCTGAAGCAATAAGTCAAATATCCCGTCGGCCTTCGTGACATCGAAGGTGAACTTTCCAGTCCTTTTCTGGTCGAGCGCACAAGGTACCGGCCCCTCATCTTTCACCCATTCAACAGTGCAGATATTCACCTCCTCATCTGATTCGGAGTACCCTTGTCCAACAAAGAGCACCCTTGTGCTCCAAGTCTCCTCAGGCTTGAATGATTTAACATCCTGATCGGCCTCTGTGACATCAAAGGTGAATTTTTCCAATTCGGCCCTGTCGACACTTGGCTCTTTTCCCGAATCTGAATCTTCTATTTTCTTGGTCAAAAGCACCTCCGTGTCTTGATCTTTCCGATGCACAGACTTGCCAACCAGCGGAGCAGGTCGACGCACCTTTTCATGTCTTTGTGATGGACAAGCCGGAGCAATCGACATATCTGCAGCGTCAGTCTGTTGAATATTATGCATCGGCTGCTTAACCGATGGGCGACTCTGAACGCCTACTGACTGAGTAGGTCAATGTACGTCTTCACATCTTTGTATTAAATAGGCCGGAGCAATCGACCCATCATCAGCACCAACCTGTTGAATATTATGCGTCAGCTGATTGACCGATGGGCAACCTTGAACATCGACTGGTCGAGTAGGTTGATGTACTCCTTCAGGTTCTGACGTCGAAGCACTCGAGGTGATTGGTGTGTGCACAGTACCAGTCTTGATAACACCATGCATCGGTTGTGTTGCCGAGGAGTAATTTTGCACGGTTGTTGGCTTGTGTTGCGGCATCATACTCATCGGTTGCTGTACCGATGTCTCATGGTATATAATTTCTTGCGAGTATCGTGTAGTACTTATCGGTTGATGTACCGATACTTCATTTGGAAGACTGGCTGGACGACGTTGTAGGGTTCCTGCCACTTGGTGCTCAGGCTGCACATATTGCTGCTGAATCGGCAATTGACCGATCCAACCTATATTAGATTTCATCGGCACGGGACTTACCGATGGCTGATAACTAGCTGACTCTTGCAACCTTTATACTTCTGGATGAGAGCTTTGATTTTTAGGTACCACGGGCTGAGCAGCCATGGCCAATGCAGATTGATTGACAATCGACATACCTTGTTGCATCGGCCAAGAAGTTGCCGATGGCTGATAGCCAGCTGACGCCTGTCGTTCTTGTACCCTCGGATGATCGCCTTGACCCGCAGGTACCACAACCTGAGCAGTTATTGCCGATGCAGGCTGATTGACACTCGACATGCCTTGCTGCATTGGCCAAGGATTTGCCGATATAGGCTGCTTAATTACTGGCACGTCTTGTTGCGTCGGCCAAGCATTTGCCGATAATTGATAACCGACTGATGCTTGTTCTTGTACCCTTGGACGATCACTTTGACTCGCGGGTACCATAACTTGAGCGGTCATTGCCGATACAGATTGATTGACAATCGGCATACCTTGTTGCATCGGCCAAGAAGTTGCTGATGAGTGATAGCCAGCTGACGCGTGTCGTTCTTGCGGCGCCGGATAATTAACAGCATATCCACCTTGATTAGCAAGTGTTCCAGTTTGAAGAACCACTGCCGCCATGGATTGATTCGCAACTGCTGGGCCTTTTTGTATCGGCAAGTGACTTGCCGATGGTTGGGCGTACAACACTCTGGGTATTGCCGTTTGCAGATTCCCTATTGGCAACTGCATCGTTGGAGAAGATGTAGCATAATGCATCATTGGAACCATCGGTTATACAGATGTTGCCGATGCCATGGGAACCTTCCACCCTGCATGGTTATCTTGGACCAATCTAGAATCAGCAGATAGACTTGGAGACATGCCGCATTCCCACCAATTGGCAGAAGCAGGCTGACTCTGGATCACAGGTCCAGACGTTGTTGAGGCCATCAGATTTGCGTTCGCCTGAGTAGTGCCCGTTGGGATCAATCTTGGTAGCGCAATCTCATCGGCAGATCGGCTCATAATTGGTGTGGACACCCTTGGAACCGCCGATGGAGTCGCAACAGATGCCGATCCGAGTTGACGATACTCTGGACCAACATAATATGGTGCCTGTCCCTTGAAAGCTTGCTTGATAGCATTGCATACGGTATCGGACAACACATTGGAATGACCAACTAATACATTATTTAATGCATAATTAACCGTTTCTTGTACTTTACCAGGGTCAGCGTAGAAAGTAGTCTGCCGTGGCGATGGCGGATCTTGCTTCTGTACTGCTTCACCGATCCCGTTTAGGCTGAAGGATCTGAAATACAACCGCCTGTACTCCTCCATTGCCTGCTCCATAGCCCGCTTCTGATGATTTGTCAGATCTTCTATGGAGACTTCAATGACACTCCTTGGATTAGTCATGATAGATATATAATTTATAAAATCGGGTCCCACCGAGCGTGCCAAAAGAGGTGTTGACACAAAAAGCGTCAGGATCTGCAAACACCTCGGGCTATTACCCAAAGCTCGGTATTCCGAAGGCGTGCCATTCGATTTGACCAGTTAATCGACAAGGATGATAACTAGAACAAAACTGAACGAGACAACGGCGATGCGCCCAGATGTCAAGGCTCAGATTGATCAAGGGTAACTAGAGGAGAGCTGAACGAGGCAAACAGCGATGCGCCCGGATGCCAAAGCTCAGAGGTACTCCCACGCGGAACTCGCAAGGATTTGACGGAGATCAGGGTGATGCAGCCCGTCGAAGCTTGAAAGAACTCGTTGATAACTACAGCTAATGCAGTAAAAGGGAAATTGCGATAAAAAGTAGAATAAGATAAAATTGGTTTGTTTTTGATTGGATTTATTCTCTTTCCCATGGCCCTCGGGCACGTATTTATACTCCCGCATGGAGAGTTGTACAAAGACACGACACGTATCCTTCCTAAAACAAACTCCTAATTTTAAGGAAACTGACTCGCGCAGGAGCCGGATAACAATATTTATTTTCCTAAACAAACACACCTATTTTAAAGAAAAATAAATGACTCATGCAAGAGTCGGACTCAAACTACTATAATAATACTAGTACAAAACACCAGTTTCCTTATACTTCTCTTCGATGGAAACTTTCCATCGGCAGATCCCTCCAATCCGCGACTTCCTTCTCTGGCCACCTGCAGTCTCCTGCTGACATCAAACGCTAAGTTATGATGTACTCATCGGCATTTCATGCCCATCGGCATCGGCAATACTTCCCGATCGGCGACCTTGTATTGGTAACTGTCTTTACCAATCAATCCCTATCGGCAATCGGCAACCACTCTTCATCGACAAACGGCGATGCCTCTTTATCGGCAATCGACAATACCTCTTCATCGGCAATCGGTAATCTGTCCCCCTATCGGCAATCGGCAATACCTCTTTGTCAGTAATCGGCAATGTCCCTGTCGGCAATCGACATCAGCGACTTCATAGTTCAAGCTATCCGACTTCACCAATCAACCTTTGTCGACAAGGACCATCCAGCTTCCACCGGCAGCACACTTAGCCTTCTCGCAGTATACTCCCATCGGCAATACTGGCTCAAGATTTCAGCACACTTAGCCTTCCCGCAGTATACTCCCATCGGCAATACTGGCTCAAGATTTCTCGATGCCGATGGAGAACAGCTGCTGACCAGTCAAGCCTTAGCTCATTTGACACGTGTTGAAAAACGGTGTCAACAGAGTCATTTGAAAGCCACAAAGAGGATATTGAGATATTTTAAGCATACACCTAATGTTGGGTTGTGGTATCCTAAGGATCAAACCTTGAGTTACTTGGATACTCCGACTCGGACTATGCGGGTTGCAAGATGGAAAGGAAAAGCACATCGGGCACTTGTCAATTGCTGGAAAGATCACCAGTCTCATGGTCATCAAAGAAGCAAAATAATGTGACACTCTCTACCACCGAAGCCGAGTATATTAGTGTGGGGAGTTGTTGTGCACAAATCCTATGGATAAGAGCTACTTTGAATGATTTTGGAGTCAAATTCAAGCAAGTGCCTTTGCTATGTGACAATGAAAGTGCAATCAAGCTCACCAACAATCCGGTTCAACACTCAAGAACAAAGCATATTGATGTCCGCCATCATTTCATTAGAGATCATCAATTGAAAGGGGACATTTCTATCACTAGTGTTGGCACCAAAGATCAATTGGCCGACATCTTTACCAAGCCACTAGATGAGAAAAGGTTTTTCAAGCTAAGGAATGAGTTAAATATACTTGATTTCTCCAACATGAGTTGATGCACACCCACTTATATGACATGCCTCTACTCCAACAATGCAAGGTAAAAGTTGATTTGAGAGCATTCATGTATACCTTGTTAGGACTTGTGTAGAGCATATAGACATAACTCATGCTTCTAGGTTCATTCATGAAAACTAAAATGTCTTTGATGTTTATATGGTGCCACTATAACTTCTATGAGTTGATATGAACTAGTGGTGGCATATGACATGTTGATATGCTTGCAATCCTAGTGTTTTCTCTATGTCTATGAACTCAAATGCTTAATTCAACATAGGCAAGATAACCATCTTAGCATGTGTGAAGAAGCTTGTCTATGGTTTAAACCGAATTAAATATCTTGGGCAAGTAGCTTAGTTCAAACCAAAGTTGAAAACAATCTTTCACCCTATCTCACACTTAGGGGGAGCTAAAACTTGAATATCTATAATTGGTCACACCTTTTTGTGTCAATTGGATGACAAAGGGGAGAAGTTATTGTGATAAAAGATCAAGGGGGAGAATTTGAAAAGATATAAAATGGGAGAAACATGATAACGGGAGAAAATGAAAAATCAATTTTGAAAGAGAACATACAAATAGGGGGAGCAAGCTCATGAACACTATTTGTTGAATTTGAATGTTTGCATCCTCATATGTATTGTTGCACAAGTACTTCAAATTGAAAATACATGCTTGTGTGGTGCTTGCTAGTGATACAAATTGAATGATGATTGATCAACTAGCATGCATAGGATGATAAGCTAGATAATAGTTTCAAATGGCTTTTCAAATTGTATCTAGAACCCTCTCTTTTAATGTTGATCTCACGGGGTTTCTAGTGTTTACTTGTTATCTAGCTAATCATGGTGCTAAGGGTGATTCTAAATTCCGCACTTCGATGGTATCACGCTTCAAAGGTCTACTCTTACACCTTAGCATCATTTGGTAGCTATTTCCTCTCCCACAATGCCTATCTATACATATGTGCAAAACTTGAACCAAACTCTTGAAGCACATATGTAAGGGGATCTAATAACTACCAAACCGAATTTGTGTAACTTGTCCAAATCTTGAATCTTTGATTAAAATGCTTGGACAAGCAACTCAAGTTCAAAAATGATTATATTTCATATCTTTATGGAATGGTTATCATCAATTACCAAAAAGGGGGAGATTGAGAGCTCCCTTGTGTTTTGGTTTTCAGTAATTGATGAAACCTACCTAAGTACTAACCTTGATCTCTAAGTGTGAATCATGAGATAGGTTGGTACATACCATGTAATGGAGCAAGGTGGATCAAGTGTGGATGGCACAAGCTCTAGCATGGTGGTGGAAAGGAAAATGGTGTGAAGGCAAAGGTGAATGCTAGGAACCATTTTCGGTTTGGTGATCAAGACATCATAGAGGATGTGATCACATTTAGGATAGATAGCCATACTATCAAGGAGGGAGCTCTTAAGTATGATTACGATTATCATGTGCCACTAGGTTCATATGCATTGCATTAAAATCAATTGAACTAGTGAAACAACCAACTAAATCCAAGATAATTGTGAACTAAAAGCTAACACACGTGCACAAGTGTTGAGATCACTTAGTGTTGGCTCTTGGAAGCTTGGAGAAGTTGGAGAAGTGTTTGGCAGCTCAAAACAGCCTCAGACAGAGGTTCGGACGCAAGGTGTATGGCTGATCCGGACCATCGGAGATGGGTCCGGAGGCATACCCTAGCTTGCCTAGCTGAGTAGATGATCTGGACGCTGTTTGCCGTTGTAACACTCCAAAATTTGCATATTTTTGAAAATGTTAAATTGATTTAATTATGTTTCTTGCTATGCATTGAATTTGATTAAACTATAAATGTTTTGGTATATTAAAATTTTGTCATATAGTAACATGTGGTGCATTTCATGCTGGTGCATTGTTGTCTTTGTTTGAGTGGTTTTGAAAAGTCCCCAAAACTGAGTTTGAAAATGTGTTTGAAAATTCGTTTGAAAAATCAATTTCTAGAAATTGCAAAAGCATTTCTTTCCCCTCTCCTATTCATTGATCCTTCTGGCCCGAGTGGTCCTTTTTCTTGGCCCAGCTTCTTGCCCTCTCTCCCTTTTCCCTCGGCCCAGCCGCAGTGGCCCGTTTCCCTCTCCTCCTCCCCTCTTGGGCCGTCGGCCAGAGGCCCACTGCGGATGAGCCCGCTCTCCTCCTCGCGCCACTGACCATCGGGGGCCCCAAGTCAGCGCCTCTCCCCTTCCTTCCTTTTCTTCCCTGAGCCGCTGACCTCTCGGTCCCACGCGTCAGCACCCTCCTCCTCTTCTTCCCGTACCCGAGCAGGACTCGATGAGCAGAGCTCGAATCGAGTGCGTCCAATCCCGAGCTTCACGGGGTTTCTTCCCTTAAACCGCTCGGGCTACACCTTTATAGCGGCCGTGTATCCCCTTCTGCCCATACCTCCCATCTATTCGATAACCGGGCCTCGCCCTAGCTCGTACAGAGCTTCCCGAGCGCGAAGTTCCGCCGCCGCCGCCATTGAAGCTCTCCCGAGCACCTCGGTCGTTCCCACGCCCTTCACCGTCGTCGAAACACGGTACGGAGCACCGCGGTCCCTCCCCCACCTTCTTTTTCTCCTTGGAAAGCCCTCATCGACTCGTCATCGCATGCTGGGAGCCTGAAGCCGCCCTGCAACGCCGCTAGCCGCCTCTGTTCCTCCTCTGTCCGCGTGAACGCCGTAGGTAAGCTCGCGCAGATCCCCTCGTTCACCCGGTATCCTCGGTCCATGTTTTGGTGGATCATAGCGTCGTATCCCGTCGCGCCGCCGAGCTCCACGGCGGGGCCCATGGCGAACCGCCGCGCAGCTCTGTCTCTGGCCGGCGCTCTCTCCTCTGTTCCCTTCCCCTTTCTTCTGCAACCGTCCGATCTCAGATGAACGAATGAGATTAGAAGATACCCCTTCAGGGTCACTTTTGTTAAAGAGACCCTGGAAGATTCCAGTCTCAACCCGCCGTCCTTTGGCGCAAAGCCGGAATGCGCTTCTCCTTTTGGGAAACGTATTTACCTTTCTGATTTTGTTTTAATTAAAATAAAATGAAAAATCCTAATTACAGAATTGCCATTTGAATTCAAAACTTCATAACTTCCTCATTTTAAATCCTTTTTGACCCGTTCAATTTGCGTTAGGTTCGCAATAAAATTCTCTTTATGTTAATACGACTGTTAGTTACTTTTGAAAAAGTTTAATTTCGTGATTAGTTTTAAATTAATACCTTTCAATAGAAAACCTTGTTTAATTCGTATCTTCGTCGTTTTAGCTCCGTTTTTCGTGAACGAAACATCGATGTGATCGTAGTGATGCGTAGAATAGTTTTATAAACTTTTCATATTATTTTATTACTGTTGGTGTACTGTTCTAATCATGGCTTTGTTTGCTTCGTGTATGATTACCGTTGGTTGAATGGTGTTGCTTGTTGATCGGTATAGACGTTGAGCTTCCCGTTGAAGAGCCGGAGTTTTTCCTTGATCAAGATCAGCAGGATCAGCAAGAGTTCTTCGAAGAAGGCAAGTATAACATGGGATTATCCTTGTTGTCCTATTCACAATTAATATAACTCATATGCATGAAATTCCTTGTTTACCCTAGTTTGATCCTAGTGTTTGTTACCCTGAATACCTTGTCACCTATGTTTTGATCCACCATATATGATTAGCATTGCTAGCGCTCATACCCGATGTTCATGATCTTAATTTGTTAATGACTATATGCAATAAAGGTAAAACTCGCTTTTTAGCAACATTGGATTATAGGAGCTTATCTGTCTGCAAAATCTGGGATATACAGTACAACCACGAGGGCTATATGGCTCTGGCTTTAGCTCAGTATGGGGACCTTTTCTAGCTCATTCAGTGGTTACCTTTATGGCGTGGAAGGGGTGTGCCGAGACGGGTATAGTGTGGTTCCTAATCTTCGGGCCAGCCATGAAGGAGTGTGACCGTGGACAGGTTGGCTCTATATGTCCTTGCCATGGAAACCTGGCGGCCCTAACTTGTTAGACGAACCCTTGAAAGGTTTCATAGTGTACCCTGCCCGCTCACCTTGGCAGTGTTTTGGGAGTAATTAACCCGGGCAAATGGGCAAACACAACTCGTGGGTAAAGTTGTACACCTCTGATCAGAGTTAATAAACTATCATGATAGCCGTGCTCACGGACATGAGCGGCTCGGAAAACTCACAGAATTATTGGGTTCTTATTTCTATGTGGCTTATGCAAGTGTTATTTATTTATTGTATATCATTGTCATTTACTTTATGATCATGGATATTTGAGCTTATGCAAAAATACCTTGGCAATTGTTGATAATAATATGAATTTGATCTACTTAAAATGCTCACCGCTATGAACCATGCATTCCCTTTTGAGCTTCATAAACCCCGTGTTATATTTGTTGAGTACGCATGTACTCACCCTTGCATTCAAACACCACAGATGAAGATTGGGTTGATGACTACCGCAATGAGTACTAGACTTGGAGTCAACCAGTCCCTCGGAGCTTCCGCAGTTATCGTCGTTTAGTTAAAGTTATTTGTTTCAGACTATGTAATGGATATTTATTCGCTATGTAATAAACACTGTGATGGTACTTTTTATCATTTGTCAACTCATGTGTGCGACTATTCCTGGGGTGCACATGAGCCTTTTATGCACTTGTTTTTGTTCTTAAAAAAGGGTGTGACAACCGTCCGGACGTAGAGGTCCGGACACGCGACCGGAGTGCCTTCCCTCTCTATTGCTCTATGTGTGGAGCATCCGGACGCAGGTTGATGGTCCGGTTGGTGAACCGGACATGGGTCCGGAGTGGGAGAAAAAGAAGAAGGAGCTCTCGGGTTCGCGGAAATATATTTCCGGACATTGGAGCAGTGACTCCGGACCCTGTGAACAGGTGCATCCGGAGCCACGTGGCGAGCTGTGGCAAGCGCGGGAAGTTGACCGTTTGAAACGGCAGGGGGACCGGACGCAGAGCCGTTGGTCCGGACTGCACCACGGGTGCGACCGGAGTCTGCGTCCGGAGGCTCAAGCAGAGCCGTTGGCTCTGTGCTGGTGATGGGTCTGGACGCTGTTGTTGGTCCGGACCCCCTGTGTAAAGTGCGTCCAGAGGTGGCGCAGAGAGCCTGTTTTGAGGGCAAAACGGCTAGTTGTTGAGTGAGGGCCATATAAGTGTTATGGCCAGCCCTTTGGGGCATCCCTTGCACATTCACATCACTCATACACTTGTGCTTGCTTGAGAAGCTTCCACCACTCATCCTCTAAACATATTTGACATATTCTAGAGAGATTGAGTGAATCCAAGTGCATTGCTTTGTTGATTGCATTCTAGTGGCACTTGGTGATTGTCGTCATCGCGGAGCTCTTCTTATTCTTGGAGGTTGCCACCTCCTAGACGACTTGGTGCGATGAGGATCGTTGAGCGAAGGAAGGTGATTGTCTCTGGCTCCGATCGGTGGATTGTGAGGGGTTCTTGAACCTACCCCGCGGGAGATTCGCGAAAGGTATCTCTAGTGGATTCCGCGTAGCTTGTGGATCCCCATCTTGTGTTGATTGTGCGGCACCCGGTGACAGGTTTGGCTTGTGATTGCCAATTAGCGCGTGAACCTCCAAGTGGGTGTATCGCTACAACGAGGACTAGCTTGTTGGCAAACAAGTGAACCTCGGTAAAAAATCATTGTGTCAACTTGTCTCTACCGAGGATTCATATTGTGATTGGTTATCTATTGGCTTATCTCTTCACATTGGTATAACCATTCTATCTCTAGCTTTGCATTACATTCTTGCAAAGTAGAGCCTCTAGCTTAGCTTGTGTAGCTTAGTCTAATAGCACTAGTGATCTAGCTTTTGTGTGTGACATAGAACATATCTTGCTAGTAACTAGAATTGGTAGGTGGCTTGCCTAACCATAGAGCTAGAGAAACTTGCTTAAAGCCGTGTTTTATTCTAACAAGTTTGCTCAAGTGTTGTTGTAGAAAATTTAATTAGGCTATTCACCCCCCTCTAGCCATACTTAGACCTTTCAGTAAGGCGGTTGTGGACGCTCGGGTTAGTGTACTTCTCTTGCGGGTCATCCGGGTTGTAGTCGACGTTCGATGACGCCTTGCCCTTTTTGGACAAGGCAAATGCCTTGAACAGATTGAAGGCTAGTTGTCATGCTTTGCCGACTGCGAGAAAACCAACAAGATGATTAGAATCCATGCAAATTAACTGTTGCACTAAATTGTAGTCATTGACGTACCCAAGTGGACGCGTATGCCTCTAGGCTCTGGCTTCCTTGGTAGTGTGTTGTGCCTGGCCTCATCAAATGCCACTCCCCGAAAGTGTTACACGTCTCCTCCCAATCAGGGGCGCACCACCTCTCCATTATCCGTTTCCAGCACTCGGTATGATGGGAGCACCACCATGGTATCGTCTACACACATCAAGTGACATTATCATATTTAGCCTACTAAATCTTAGATAAAATCAATAGTAAAGTTGTATTCTTACATCTTCGTACTACTGTCGGGTGAGCCTTATGGTCCTTGCGTCAGTTTTGGAGACCTTTTCCTTAAGGACGTCGCCGTGGTAAGTCACGATGGTATAGACACACGCCCGTAGTGCATGTCTGACACGAGTTTCTTGCAAACTCAGCGAGCCATAGTGTCAGCGTGGGCCTCGTGTCCCTCCTGGCATCTATAGAAATCCTGCACACATACATATAGAGAGAGGCGTGATGTATCTATTATGTATTTTAAGACTGTACAATAAATGTGTGTGATACAACTTACCCACAGCTCGTCGATTACCCGCTCCGCTTTGTTGGGAAACGTCCTGCCATTCCAATCTGGAGCATCGGTTGCCATGGTGTAGTGGTCAAACGTGTACGCCGGAGTTATGATGCCGGCATAATCTACTAAGCCAGGGAAGTGCTCCCTGCACAAGAGACCCAAGATCCCTTTCACCGAGCATTTATGAGTACCTGGACTCACAAACGCCCAACTCCTGCACAAGTGATTAAGGAAGAATGTTAGTTGTAATTGTGGTTTTAAACATATTAAAAGAAATAGTGACAACATACAAAAGTACTTACTTTTCGACCCTAGGTCGAATCATCGGACGACCCGATAGTGGGATGGGTCGCTGAGGGAGGCTCGCCGGTCCTCGCAAGTAGACAGTCGGCGGAGAAGCTGAAGTGGAACCCCCTGCTGGTGCCGAGTCGTCATCGTAGTCCCCCTCCTCCGCCTCAACCCCCTGCGCCTGCTTGTGCTCCTGCGGCTGCTGTTGCTTTTCGTCCCCCTGCTCCTCCTCCTGCTGTGCCCGTGCTTCTGGCTACGGGGTAGGATCCAAGCCTCTCCTGTGGGTGCTCATCCTCCTGCTGGACGCGACGTAAACCGAGGAGAGAGCCCTCATTCCACCGCCGACCATCTTGAATTACCTGCATTTAAAAGAATTAAACCAATTAGTCTAATAACATAATTATGAAATACATGCCGAATAATAAACAAAATAACAATGTATTACATGTATTAGAAATACTCTTCATGGTCAGGAATAGCGGGATCATAAGTGTCATCATCACTATCAACCATGTCCAAAGGCTCAACACTATCCGAAGGAGCGATGTTCTCCTCATTTCCGTTGCCTAAACGTAATCTCTCAAGTAATTGTAAGTCATTTACATTTTCCACCTCATCTCCAGCATCCTCGGCAGATACCCTTTCATTGTCTATTTCTATTTCAATGGTTTCGGTTAAGTCTATCTTAAACCTACCTTCTAGACCCTCTTCTTGAAAGAACTCTCCATCATATGTGCTTGGGTTCAAATTGTAATCTTCATCGTTTGGGATAGGTAATTTACCGTGTGATGATACCTTGTGCACAATATCCCACCCCTTGAGATGGATGTTCGTCTGGCATGGGTATGACATATAATATACTTGTGTGGCCTATTGAGCAAGAATATAGACATCATCTCTGTTGACACCGTTTTTCAACACGTGTCAAATGAGCTAAGGCTTGACTAGTCAGCGGCCGTTCTCCATCGGCATCGGGAAATCTTGAGCCGGTATTGCCGATAAGAGTGCTGCAGGAAGACCAAGTGCGCTGCCGATGGAGGCTGGGTGTTCTTTGCCGACAAAGGTTAATCGGTGAAGTCTTACTGATGCTGGTTGCCGATGAGGAGACATTGTCGATTGCCAAAGAGACATTGCCGATTGCCGATAAGGAGGCATTGCCGATTGCCGACAGGGACATTACCGATTGCCGATGAAGGCATTGCCGATTGCCGATAGGGGTTGATTGGTGAAAACAGTTCAGTATAAGTTTGCCGATCGGGAAGTGTTGCCGATGTCGATGGGCACAAGATGCCGATGATTTTAAGGTGACTTAGCGCTTGGTGTTAGAGGACTACAGGTGGCCAGAAAAGGAAGGCGCAGATTAAAGGGGTCTGCCGATGGAAAGTTTTCATCGAAAAGAAGAATAAGGAAGCTGGTGTTTTGTGCCAGTATTTTTATAGTAGTTTGAGTCCGACTCTTGCATGAGTCGTTTAATTTCCTTTAAAATAGGTATGTTTGTTTAGGAAAATAAATATTGTTATCCGGCTCCTGCGCGAGTCAATTTCCTTAAAATTAGGAGTTTGTTTTAGACAGGATACGTGTCGTGTCTTTGTACAACTCTCCATGCGGGAGTATAAATACGTGCCCGAGGGCCATGGAAAAATGAATCCAATAAAAAACAAACCAATTTTATTCTTATTCTACTTTTTATCGCAATTTACCCTTTATTGCATTAGTTGTAGTTATCAACGAGTTCTTTCAAGCTTCGACGGGTTGCATCACCCTGATCTCCGTCAAATCCTTGCAAGTTCCACGTGGGAGTACCTCTGAGCCTTGGCATCTGGGCGCATTGCTGCTTGCCTCGTTCAGCTCTGCTCTAGTTACCCTTGATCAATCTGAGCCTTGACATCCGGGCACATCACCGTTGTCTCGTTCAGTTTTGTTCTAGTTCTCATCCTTGTCGATTGATTGGTCAAATCGACTGGCACGCCTCCGGAATACTGAGCTTTGGGTAATAGCCCGAGGTGTTCGCAAATCCTGATGCTTTTTGTGTCAACACCTCTTTTGGCACGCCCAGTGGGATAGATTATACAAATTTTTATATCTATCATGGTTAATCCAAGGAGTGTCATTGAAGTCTCCGCAGCAGATCTGACAAATCGTCAGAAGCAGTCTATGGAGCAGGCTATGGAGGAGTACAAGCGGTTGTATCTTAAATCCTTCAGCCTAAACGGGATCGGCGAAGCAGTACAGAAGCAAGATCCATCGTCGCCACAGAGACTACTTTCTACTCCGATCCTGGTAAAGTACAAAATACGGCTAATTATGCATTTAATAATGTATTAGTTAGCCAGTCCAATGTGCTGTCCGATGCCGTTTGCAATGCTGTCAAGCAAGCTTTCAAGGGACAGGCACCATGTTATGTTGGTCCAGAGTATTGTCAGCTCGGATCGGCATCTGCTGCGACTCCATCGGCGACCCCAGGGGTGTTCACACCAATTGTGAGCCAATTTGCCGATGAGATCGCGCCACCAAGATTAAGCCCAAAAAGCACTACTCAGGTGAACACAAATCTGGTGGCTTCAACAATGTCTGGACCCGTAATCCAGAATCAGCCAACTTCAGCCAACAGCTAGGGATGCGGTATGTCTCTAAGTCTATCTGCTGATTATAGATTGGTCCAAATAACCATGCAGGGTGGGAGGTTCCTATGGCATCAGCAACATTTGTACAGCCGATGGTTCCAGTGATGCATTATGTTGCATCTTCTCTAACGGTGTAGTTGCCAACAGGGAACCCGCAGACGACAATACCCAGAGTGTCGTACGCCCAACTTGCTGATACAACAAGGCCTAGCAGTTGCGAATCAACCCATGGAGGCAATGGTTCTTCAAACTGGAACACTCGCTAATCAAGGTAGCTATGTTGTTAATCATCCGACGCCACAAGAACGACAAGCATCAGCTGGCTATCAGCCATTGGCAACTTCTTGGTCGATGCAACAAGGTACTTCTTGGCCGTGAGTCCAAGAGATCATCCAAGGGTACAACAAGAACAAGCATCAGCCGGTTATCAGCTATCGGCACATGCTTGGCTGATGCAACAAGACGTGCCAATAGTTAATCAGCCTATATCGGCAAATTCTTGGCCGATGCAACCAGGCATGTCGAGTGTCAGTCAGCCTGCATCGGCCAGGGATGCTCAACCTACGGTGCCTACAAATCATAGCGATCATCCAAGGGTACAGGAACGACGGGCGTCTTTATGGCCGATGCAACAGAGCATATCGGGTGTCAATCAGCCTGCATCGGCAACGGTTACTCAACCTATGGTATCCACAAATCAAAGTTGTCATCCAGAAGTACAAAGGGTGCAGGAGTCAGCTAGTTATCAGCCATCGGTAAGTCATGTGCCGATGACACCTAATGTAGGTTGGATCGGTCAATTACCGATTCAGCAGCAATATGTGCAGCCTGAACACCAAGTGGCAGGAGTTCCGCAGCATCCAGCAAGTCTTCAAGACGAGGTGTCGGTACATCAACCGGAAAGTACAACGCTGCAACACTCGCAAGTGTCCAATGAAACATCGGTACAACAACCGATAAATGTAATGCCACAATGCAAACCAGCAACTGTGCAAAGTGGCCCATCGGTAACTCAGCCGATGCATGGCGTTCCAATGACTGGTGTTGTGCATGCTCCAAACATTTCGAGTACTTTGACGTCGAGACCTGAAGGAGTGTATCAACCTACTCAGCCGGCAGACGTCCAGAATTGCTCATCGGTTAATCGGCCAATGCACAATATTCAAAAGATTGGTGCCACGGATGTGTCGATTGCCCCGACTTGCTCGCCACAGGGATATGAAGAAATACATCAACCTACTCGACTAGTGGACGTCCAGGTGTGCCCATCGGTCAATCAACTGACGCACAACATTCAACAAACTGACGCTGTAGATATGTTGATTGCTCCGGCTTATTCATCACAAAGATACGAAGAGATGCTTCAACCTGCTCCACTGGTTAGTGAGTCTGTGCGTCAGCAAGATCCGGACACCAAGGTGCTTTGGACCAAGAAAATAAAAGATTCAGATTCGGACGAAGAGCCGAGTATTGACGTTGCTGAGTTGGAAAAATTCACCTTTGATGTCACAGAGGCCGATCGGAACGTTAAACCGTTCGAGTTCAGGAAGACTCGGAGCGTGACGGTGCTCTTCGTTGGACAAGGGAGCTCTGAGTCAGATGACAAAGCGAACATCGGTACTTCTGAATGGGTGCAAGATGAGGAGCCGGTACCTTGTGCGCTCGGCCAGAAAAGGGCTGGAAAGTTTACTTTCGATGTCACGAAGGTCGATGGGATATTTGACTTATTGCTTCAGAAAGGGCGAGTTAGGCTAGCCCCTAATCAGGTAATACCATCGGCCAAGGAACTCAAGAAGACCGGGTACTGCAAATGGCACAATGCAACTTCTCACAGTACCAATGACTGCAAAGTGTTCAGGCAGCAGTTGCAGTCAGAAATTGACTCTGGACGAATCCAATTTGAAAATCCTAAAGTCCAGAAACTGGTGGAAATTGATCAGCTCCCGTTCCCAAGTAATATGGTGGAAACCAGTGGAAAGACTAAGGTGCTAACATCGGATACCGCTAGAAAAAGTGCATCGGTAGATCCTGATCATCAAGTGGCTGAACGCGACGTCGAAAAGTTTGTCGATGACGGGAAAGGAAAGAGAGTTGTCGATGAAGGTGGCCGTGTCGGAAGGGTTCCTGGTATGGTAATCATGCACAAGTTACCAAAGCGGAACTATCGGCAATCACGCCGAGAGCGACGTCGGCAGGAAGAGAAGGAACAGGAACGGCTTCGTCAGAAAGACCACTGGAAGTGTCCCTTCTTCGTTCACTGTTGGGAAGAAGGCATTAAGCTACCCACTGCCGATAACTGTCCTGAATGCGACGGGTATTATATTGCCGATCGGTTAGGTAAGAAACCTTGCTTTGATGATCGATCATCCAGGTATGCCAGGCCACTCAGAGAGAAGAGATCGGCACACAGCCGACTGGGGGGCAAGCTCAGTGCACATCACAGGCTTGGCAGACGTGTTGAACAAGGGGAGCCGGAGGAGATGGCCGATGCGAAGGTGCCCGATGAAGATGTGCTCTCCAGAAGTTCAAGCATCGAGAACAAAGCCGATGCGGGCAATGAGAGGCGGCACCAACCCGTCTGGAAAACCAAACTCCCTCAGTGGTGCCCCAAGGGTCTGACGAAGACTCAGAAGAGAAGAATTCAGCGTGAATGCCGAAATGGTTTATATGACACTGAAGTTCCTTCAAGGGAAAAGCAGTGGAGGCCAAAGCGCAAGGATGGAGATCTATCGGCAGACGACAATATATTGCCGATAGTCTAAACTAGGGTCAATCTTGAACGATCTGGCTTGGGGGCCGCACTCGGCAGATTCTGGCGATTCCAATTGTTATACTCGAGGGCACCGGCTAGCGGTTTGTGTGTGAAACGCCATCCTACCGATGACTTTGTTAACGGCTAGAGGAGAAACAGTTGTAAAGGTGATTCTGCCGTACTTATACATAATTAAGTATGTGGTGCAGATATTTTAAGAGGTTGCTCCTTGTGCCTTCTTTGGTGGATCTATCAGCAAGTATCTGAATTTCGTTCCGATTGGAGTGAGAAATTTTGTTGCCGATTGTTGCTACCCCAATAGACGATCGAGCTGAATACCGAGCTCCGTTAAAAGTTGGGATTACTCGAAAAAGGTTTTAGCCGATTCGAAAAGTCATGGTGTCGGTAATGGTTGCCGATAACTAGGTGAAAGAGTGCGCCGATGGTACTCTGGCATGGAGGTTGATTTTACCGATCGGGACTAGGGTCTGGGCTTGGAAAATGGTTTCCTAATCAGGTCCTTATCGGATAAAACAGTTTGCTCCCAGCGATGCGTACATTCCAGAAACACTCGAAGGAGTTGACGTATAGCGTGCTCGTTTGAATGTCGATGAAAGGAAAGTTATAATACATCAGTAACTATGTATCGACATTATATTACAGAGCAAGATCAAGTATCAATATCGCATTTGCCGATGTGATAGAGTTTAACAAGTTACAACAGGGAGTGGATAACTGATATCGCGCATAGACGGATTTGTTCTATCTCCTCTATCTCCCTAGCATCTTCGTCGGCAGATCCTTCGACCGATTTGATCTTTTTCTTTAGTGCGATGGCTTGTCGGGCATCACTGTCCCTCTCTTGCCGCAGTGCTTTGATGGTGTCGGGAAGTTGAGCTCTCTTCTGGCTGACTGCATTCAAAGATTCTTCAACCTTTCTCAGCTCAGCTTGTAGCTCTTCCTTTCTTGCCGATAGCTGGATGAAAGCCTGTTCAAGTTTAGTGCCGGAAGCTTCTACTTGGCCGATGTTCTTGTGCTTCTCATCGGCAGTTTGCTTCAACTTGAGCATTTCCTCCGTGAGCTTCGATTGAGCATTCCTGTTGGCAATGCGGCTTGAGGCCCGTTGGTATTGCAATCGGCGACTTTCAAGGAAGGCTTCTTGGATGAGGATCTCTTCTGCATCGGCAGGTAGCTGGCCTTGGATATCTTTGAAAATTGCTCTTGCTGCAGTCGAGTCTTCGACAAGCTGGGATGTATCTATCTGTAACTGAGAGATCAATGCCTCGAGCTTGGATTTCACTTCTGCCGATAGAGCTGGAGCAGAACTTTGCTCGTCTTCGTCTTCATCGGAAATATTTATAGCAAAAGAGAACAGGCTGTCTGCTCCAGTAGGGACTTGGTGTTCATCTTCATCTTGGAGATTGAGGCCGAAGGAAAAGAGGCTGTCTGGGGAGTCTTGGGTCTGAAAATGAAGAGGTTAAAATATGCCGATCGTGAAGCTATACTATGAATTTTTTAGGTGACAGACTTACCATCTTGAAGCAGATTTCTTGCCTGGGACTTGGTATGTTGGAGGGTCCAGTTTCATCTTGGAAATCGGTAGCAGTTGCCGATGCATGAGCTTCTGTTGCTGAAGCTGTTAGTACTGGTGTTGTTGTCGGCATTGCTTCCGATGTAGTAGCTGGCTCCCTTGGTGGCGACGTCGCTCTTTCATCGGGAATCTCGGCTGTTGAAGATGCCGATGTCGCCGCAGCTGCTGCAACAAGTGGAGTTGTCCCTTGGTTAAGGTCTTCATCTGGCGTAGGCACTGGAATCGATACCGATGCCGTTGGTTCCTGTGGTAGCGAAGCCATACTCTCGTTGGGGATTTCGGACGGTGCCGATGCCGATGCCGCCTCTGCCGCTGCAGCAGGTGGAGTTGCCTCCTGGTCAGGGACGTCGTCCAAAGGATTATCAGGAATTGGAGCCGTCGACGGTCCTGCCGATGGTGCAGTGGTAGCTGGTGGCGCAGTGGAAGCCGATGGTGAAGATGGACTAGCTAGCCTCAAGCGCCGCTTCTTCCTTGGCGCAGCAGCCGGAGATCCGGCCCGTTTCAACGAGGACTGGGGGAATCGGCAGCCGAAATTGGAGGTGCTTGTTTGCTTGGAGCAACTGCCGATGACCTCATAGCCTGAAGATGTTCGGTGCGTGTTATACGAAGTAAATATTACCGATGAAAACAGTATGTAATCGGTATAGGTGAAGATGAGTTTACTGCAAACACCTGCGTCAGGGCAGCAGCAGCGGCCGATGTAGCCTTGGCTTTTGCAGATGTCGGTGTAGGTACCTGTCAAGGAATGAAGGTAGCTAACGTGGGAGCTTTATTGCCGATGAGTCATACGGGACTCATCATTCGAAGCTTGAAGGGCTTGCCACTCCTGCTCATCGGAGGAATCGGATCATCAACCTGTCAAACGCAAGAAGGTTAAATACCGATGATGGAAGTAAAGTAAGGGATGCATCGGGATGAAGACTTACTGCGTCGTCGGGGACGATGTGATCGGCATTGATCATGTGCCGATAGTAGTGCGATGACTTGGCAAATAGTTGGCACCTCCATTCTTGCCACCAAGACTTGTACTCATTTGTAATAAAGGAGGTGGGTGACCAGGAGGACAGATCAAGGTCTGACACATCGGCATTGGGAGGAAGGTTGACAACCTTGTTCCAGTCTAGAGCACTGGAGAATGTCTGCCTAGGCTTCACTACCTTGGAGTAACAAAGCTTAATCGGCAGTTGTCCGAACGCCAGCTGTCTCGCCGCTACCGATGGGTAGTAGAACTCAAATGATGGAGGGGTATTCTTTCCCGAACCAAAGATGTTCACTGGAATAGCTCGGGGAGTGATGCTGGCCTTCATAATTATCTGATTCTCAGGCACGTTCCCATCGGTAAGATTGAACAGCAGTGGGAATCGGTTGTCTTCGTCGGCATATGGCCACCAGAGTCGTTCTGTGGCAGGAATTCCATTATAAAACTTCTGAAAGAATAGACCGAATTGCTCTGCATCGGCATCGGTCCCTGGCAGCACTATAATGGCCTCTCCAAAGTTGAGTGGAGGGCGAGTGGCCGATTCATCATCTTTGCACTGATGATCTTCCGGTATGTCTCTCGGGAATCGTTGGGCGAACAAGTCAAACTGAAGCGCTTTCTGGATCTGTGCGTTCAGCCACATATTGATAAACCACCAGGGACCTCCGAGGTTGCCGATGTGCTCGCCTAGCAGTAACTTCTGGGATGCTTGGTGGAGCAGGCGATATACCGATCCTAGAAGATATCTGCCTAGGGGAAGTCTTGTCCCATCGGCAAGTAGCTCGGCTGCTGGAAGATACATGGTAGTAGGCCCAACTGCCCTGCCGCAGAAGATGAACTTGTCTAGCCACATGTTCAGGAAGGTGGCATGCTCCCTCTGGTTTACCGATCCTGTTTTCTGGTGCTCCTGAATGTAAGAAGGGAAAAAATCAGAAAAAGGAACGGGGATAAATCTAGATTCGTGCGGGAAAGGACCAGAAGGAGGTTGGATTGGATGGAGAATGAGTCTTAACTTTGGGATGTCAACTTGGATCGGCATTGGAGTCAGGGGAGTGCTTGCAGTTCGTCCTTGATTGCGAAGAAGGATTGTTGCTCGAGCTCGTGTTCTTTGAGGGCGGTTGGAGGTTGAAGACGAAGGCAGGAAGGTGAAAGTGAAAGTGAGCTCGGGGGTAAAAAGGTAGTGTGGATCCCGATAACTTTTATAAGCTTGTTCAAGGGCATTCTGGGGTTGCGGCCCACACTGTGCAGGAATGTGGAGAGGCCCGCGGTCGATACACGAGGTGATCGAGGTGGTCTGCAACTGTTTGTGCTACAATCGAGGGATTTTATTATTAAATTGCAGTTCCACACGCGGGGATCGAGGAAATCGTGCATCCATCTCGGAGGTAACGGCTACAGTGGAGAGAATTTCGGCACGTAAAGTATTATACGTCCCGAAACTGGGGGGCATGTGTTGACACCGTTTTTCAACACGTGTCAAATGAGCTAAGGCTTGACTGGTCAGCGGCCATTCTCCATCGGCATCGGGAAATCATGAGCCGGTATTGCCGATAAGAGTGCTGCAGGAAGACCAAGTGCGCTGCCGATGGAGGCTGGGTGTTCTTTGCCGACAAAGGTTAATCGGTGAAGTCTTACTGATGCTGGTTGCCGATGAGGAGGCATTGTCGATTGCCGAAGAGACATTGCCGATTGCCGATAAGGAGGCATTGCCAATTGCCGACAGGGACATTACCGATTGCCGATGAAGGCATTGCCGATTGCCGATAGGGGTTGATTGGTGAAAACAGTTCAGTATAAGTTTGCCGATCGGGAAGTGTTGCCGATGCCGATGGGCACAAGATGCCGATGAATGCAAGGTGACTTAGCGCTTGGTGTCAGAGGACTACAGGTGGCCAGAAAAGGAAGGCGCGGATTAAAGGGGTCTGCCGATGGAAAGTTTTCATCGAAAAGAAGAATAAGGAAGCTGGTGTTTTGTGCCAGTATTTTTATAGTAGTTTGAGTCCGACTCTTGCATGAGTCATTTATTTTTCTTTAAAATAGGTGTGTTTGTTTAGGAAAATAAATATTGTTATCCGGCTCCTGCATGAGTCAGTTTCCTTAAAATTAGGAGTTTGTTTTAGAGAGGATACGTGTCGTGTCTTTGTACAAATCTCCATGCGGGAGTATAAATACGTGCCCGAGGGCCATGGAAAAATGAATCCAATCAAAAACAAACCAATTTTATTCTTATTCTACTTTTTATCGCAATTTACCCTTTATTGCATTAGTTGTAGTTATCAACGAGTTCTTTCAAGCTTCGACGGGCTGCATCACCCTGATCTCCGTCAAATCCTTGCAAGTTCCGCATGGGAGTACCTCTAAGCCTTGGCATCCAGGCGCATCGCTGCTTGCCTCGTTCAGCTCTGCTCTAGTTACCCTTGATCAATCTGAGCCTTGACATCCGGGCGCATCGCCGTTGTCTCGTTCAGTTTTGTTCTAGTTATCATCCTTGTCGATTGATTGGTCAAATCGACTGGCACGCCTCCGGAATACTGAGCTTTGAGTAATAACCCGAGGTGTTCGCAAATCCTGACGCTTTTTGTGTCAACAATCTCCTGGATAGACGAAATCTCGTCGAATTTCGACTAGCCCTAGGTTAGGGGTCCGTCTTGTTAATGCAGGATCAAACCAATGGCATTTGAAAATGACAGGATTAAGCGGTTTGCAACCATAGAACTGGAGTTCGTATATTTCTAGAATTCTTCCATAAAACTCGACCCCATCAAGGCTGGGTGTAAACGCTCCAGAGCATGTGGTTCTTCGATTGGGCTGACTCGCCTCGTAACTTGTTGTGTGAAATCGATATCCATTCACGTCGTAAGATGCAAATGACCTGACCCTATAGCCAAAGCCATTGGCAACTTGTCTCAACTCGGCGCTCATAGACACATCACTAGCCTGGAAGCCCAAGCAGATAGATTGTTATTTTGTTTGAATGTACGATCAACTTGGAGTGTCAAACTAAGTAGTATCTACCTTCTGTTTGAACCAAGAAATGAAATCAGGATTCCCATTTCCCGCACCCTTTTTAAGAAGGGTTTCGGTGTCTTGTGGGCTAGGACCTCTTGAGCGAGTCCAGAATTGAGAACGAAATTCCCTATAACAAGGAGAAACAAGGGGTTGGATGTAGAATATGAAACATGTATTGATCCTAGTTCAATGAGAATAGAACTTACATCATGTACGGCTCCACTTCGTCAAGGTTGGTCAACACATCATGTGCGACACTCTTCGGGCTTTGGTCTTTGGGGTCGATCCACTTGCGCTCCCGAGTTGGCCTCAGAAAAGGATGAGATTCGATTCATTTTCGCCAATGTTGTAACGAGAGGGTGGATTATGCATTCTAGGAAGGTTGTCACCATAGTATGTTGTTGTGAAGTTTGACACCTCCTCTAGAATGTATGCCTCTGCCATGGAAGCCTCAATTTTTGCTTTATTTTTACATTTAGTTCGAAGAACCTTTAGACTTTTCTCGACAAAATAACACCAACGAAACTGCACATGCCCTCCCATTCGTGCCTCAGATGGGAGGTGTAAAATCAAATGTTGCATTGGATTGAAGAAACCAAGTGGAAAGATCTTATCTAACTTACAGAGCAACACATGTGCCATTCTCTCCAAGTCTGCAATCACAGTCCGAGATAACTCCTTTGCACAAAGCTGGCGGAAGAAATAACTCAACTCTGCTAACACTTGCCAAACATGGTCAGGGACGTAGCCTCGAACCATTGTCGGAAGAAGCCGCTCAATCCATATGTGGTAGTCTTGACTCTTCATCCCATTCACTCGCATAGTAGATAGGTTCACCCCCTTCTCAGATTCACTGCATATCCATCAGGAAACAATAACGTTTGCATCCATTCTAGAACTTCTCTCCTCTGTGGCCTAATCAAGAAAAATTCAGCCTTAGGCCTTCTCCATGTCTTGCCACGACTTGGAGGTTGCATTTCTTGGTTTGGTCTATCGCATAATGTTGACAAATCTACTCTTGCCTTAACGTTGTCCTTAGTCTTATCAGGAATGTCCATAACTGTTGCCCAAATTGCTTCGGCAACATTCTTTTCAGTATGCATGACATCAATGTTATGTGGAAGAAGAAGGTCATGGAAATAGGGAAGCCTCTCCAAGCCCAACTTATGGGTCCACATATGTTCCACACCATATCCTAGGAAACCACCTTCTTCTTCATCGACCTGGAGAACATCTATTTGAGCCCGAACCTCGGCACCACTCATGAGATGCGGTACAGGGTCTGTGACTTGGACACCTTTCGTGAAGTTCTTGATATCTCGTCTATATGCATGGTCAAGAGGGAGAAATTGCCGATGTTGATCGAACGAAGAATATTTTCCACCTTTCTGCAACCATATAAACTTCACAGCTGCCTTACATCTTGGGCATGGAAACTTTCCATGAACACACCATGCGCAGAATATCCCATACGCAAGAAAGTTATGGAGTGAGTAATGGTACCACACATGCATTTTGAAGTTTGTCTTTGTCGCTCGGTAATATGTCAATACCCCTTCCTCCCAAGCACGGATCAAATCATCAAATATAGGTTTCATGAACACACCCATACTTCTCCCTGGGTGATCTGGAATGATCAATGATAGGAATACACTATGTCGTTGAAACAAGACGCCAGGGGGCAGATTGAGAGGTATAATGAACACATGCCAACATGTGTACGGGGCCGCCATCATTCCATATGGATTGAACCCATATGTTGTCAATGCAACACGTACATTTCTTGCCTCGCCAGCTTTCTTAGTGTGAATTCCATCAAAGTGGATCCATGCCTCACCATTAGATGGATTCACCATCTTGTCAGGATTGTAACGTTTGTCATTTTTGTGCCAAGTCATCTATTTCGCGGATTCCTCAGTCATATATAGCCGTTGGAGCCTCGGTATGAAAGGAAGATACCGTAGGATCTTCACGGCTATCTAAAGCTGCCTCTTCCGGCCATCCCCGGAATCTACCTCTAAGTACCTAGAGGATTCACACTTCGGACAGTACATTAAATTCACATGTTCTTTCCTAAAGAGGACGCACCCTTTGGGACAGGCATGTATATGCTCATACGACATTTTTAGTGCACGATGAAGCTTTTGTGAATCATACATGCTCTTTGGCAAAATGTGACCCTCCGGAAGCAAGGTGCCAATAACTATCAACATACCATCAAAGGCATCTCGACTAAGGCTAAACTGGGACTTAAATGCCATTACGCGACCAATGGCATCGAGTTGGGAAACCTTTGCGTGTCCATGAAGGGGTTTATGTGCCGCGTCTAACATGTCATAATACGCCTTTGCGGTTGCCTCTGGTTCCTCCTCCTCCCTATCTCCCTCAGCAAAATGAGCTTCATGAAAGTCATCTAACATGTCTCCTATACCAGCATCACCATCATAATCCTCGACGTGTGGCCTAACTACCTCCTTCTGTCTCATACGTGTTTCTTCACCATGTAGTGTCCACCGGGTATAGTCTGGCATGAACCCATTCTTACAAAGATGTCGCCCCATTTAATCCTTTGTTTGTCGACGTCTGTTAGCGCACTTGCTGCAGGGACACCAAGTTGAGCGCGCTTCTTTCTCCGGGGGAAAGACAAGTTCCAAGAAAGCATTGGTCTTCTCAATCCATTCATCGGTCATCGCACCTTGACTTGGGCGGCCCGTGTACATCCATGCCCGGTCATCCATCCTCTAAGATATATACCAGCGAGTAATGTAACTAGCAATTGCATGTACATGGTGTTCCTACTGTCTAATAGGTGAGGATAGGTCCTAATCCCACCCGTGGTTGCGTAGAGGAGGTTAGTTTCCATTCTCTACTCCTATCCGAGATAAAATTTTGGCAAGACCTCCCCGCTGCTCTCCAGATACACGTCCTAATACGGAGAGTGTGTATCTAGAGAACAACATGGAGGTGCCGTCGAAACTCTATCTCGGATCAGAGCAGACCATGGAAACTAACCTCCTCTACGCACACACGGGATCTCCATGGAAACGTGGACAATTCGAAACAGATATGGTTATAGATATGCAAAGAATTACATATTTCGAACCATATCTCTTTCGAACGGGAGACGCCTAGCTGGTTACATAATGCACGACCAGCAAAGAGGGGTTATACCTTTAGTGGCGGGGGAGTCAGGCTAGTGGAGCCGTGGCGAGTCGGTGCAGTGGCGAGGCAACGCGGTGCAGGTAGAGATCACCTATGCTCCTTTCTCCCCTTCCTTCTGCAAAAGAAAAAAAACGGTAGTCAAAATTTCGGTAGAACCTCCCCTGCACGGTGAGGTTTCCAAAACCTGCAATAAAACAACGGCATGATGGCCGACAACCACGTTTATGTCAAAGGCTCAATGGTCGACAACCACACATACCACTAACCCTACCGCTACCACACTACTGCTACCGGTATCACTACCACTATACCACTACCACTACCAGTACCACAACTACAACTACAACTAATATCTCTTCTAATTCATACCTTGGGTGGTGGACAGCGGCGACGGGCGGCGGCGGCGGGACGGGACATGGCAACGGAGGCACGTCCTCCCCGACCTTCTCCTCCTCGGCGTCCTAGTCTCCTTGCCGGCCTCCTTCTTCTTCCTCCTCCTCTCTTACCCTTCTCCCTTCTTATCCTTCTTCTTTTCTTCTTCTTCTTCTTCTTCTTCTTCTTCTTCTTCTTGGAAGGGACATGGCAACAGAGGCACGTCCTCCCCGGCCTTCTCCTCCTCGGCGTCCTAGTCTCCTTGCCAGCCTCCTTCTTATTCCTCCTCCTCTCTTCCCCTTCTCCCTTCTTATCCTTCTTCTTTTATTCTTCTTCTTCTTCTTCTTCTTCTTCTTCTCCTACTCTTCCTTCTCTGTATGTTGATCGGTGGGAGTGGGTGGGGATGGGGGCCTCGGTGGGGGTGGGTGTGGGGGGGCCGCGCCGGCTGGGGAGGGGGTGGCGGCGGGGTCGGGGCTCGGGCCGAGCTTCGGCGGAGCTCGGGCAGGGTGGGGGTGGGGGGATGCGCCGGCTGGGGAGGGGGTGGGGCCGGCGCAGCGGCGAGGGAGGAGTGGGGGTGGTGGCAGCGGCGGGTGCGAGCTCACCTGCGGGCTCGCCGGCGGGCGGGGTGCTGCACGGCGGCGGCGGGCGGGATGCTGCGGGCGTGTGTGCGTGTGTTTGTGTGTGTGAGCGCGCGGCCGAAAAAATGGCTAAGTCTTGGTACTCAGATCCATGCTTTGCCGAGTGCCTCCGATCTGGCACTCGGCAAACGCCCCCTTTGCCGAGTGGCTCCCCACTAACACTTGGCAAATGTTACATAAATGTTACTAAAAATTTAAAAAATATCAAACGGTTTCAAAAAATTACAAAATCTTGACATCACACCTTATATTTTTTGTATTGGATGTACGAAAAGTTTTGAAGTCAAATTTGAATTTTAGCTTCGATTTCAATTCAAATCCTACTCAATCACTCTAAGTGATATGAAACATTATCAGACATGATTTGATTTGTAAGACACGTATGTGACAACTTTTGCGAAATCATCCCAATTTTTATCACATGTTCTAAGTATGATATAATGGCTCCATGATAAATTTTACAATTTTTGGAGTCCATTTGCTATTTATAGATATTTTAATCAATTCTAACACACGTTTGAGATAATGTTTCATGAACAATGTGTGGAGTTCCTATTTTACTTTACCACATATGAACTCAACTTATGCTTAATAATATGGATAATCTTTTTTCAACCAATTTTTTCATTGTTTGAATCACTTGTAGTTCAAATTTGGCTTGGGTCAAATAATTCACTTAATTGAAAAAAACTAACTAAATATAGCAAACATGTCGACAAAATTGTCATACTTAAACATGTAGTTCTAGGTACTATTGAAGGACAACAGAAAAAGTTTGGAGACCAAACTAGGAAGAAATTTTTTTGGTTTTCCGAGTGCCAGGGAACACACTCGGCAAACGTCTAGGTTTGCCGAGTGTATATGTCAAGACACTCGGCAAAAGGCTTAGGTTGCCGAGTGTCTTGAGGCGACACTCGGCAAAAGACCTAGGTTGTAGAGTGCCTAACGGCGACACTCGGTAAACCGCTGACGGCGTCGGGTCCTAACACCGTCTGCCATGTGTCGGCGTTGTTGTGTGCCCGACACTCGGTAAAGGGACGTTTTGCCGAGTGTCATGCGTTACCGAGTGTCCGACACTCGGCAGACGAGGCTTCTGCTGAGTGTTATAATATGCCGAATGCCAGACACTCGGCAAACGAGGCTTCTGCCAAGTGTTATAATATGCCGAGTGTGACACTCGGCAAATGGACCGTTTGCCGAGTACCCGAGGGAAAGCACTCGGCAAATGCCCCAGCACTCGGCAACGCCCCGGTTTCCGGTAGTGATGTCGTCCTACATGTTGCCCTGTCAACAACGAGTGAAGTAAATCAGAGTTTTACTGTAGTTAAGGTATGTCAATTAGACTGTATGAAAAATTTATAGAAATAGAATTTCAACGAATTATCCAAATACTTTCTAGAATAAATATTCATAGATGATTACTAAATTTCTGATTTAATGTGAGAAAATTCATATAGTTTTCGTTTTAGCTCATAAAATTATGAGACCACTTATATTTTTCCCTAAAATTAGGCTCTCCATTTTCCTTTCTTGCTTATTGTTTAAATTTATATGTCCGCCTATCATTTGAAACAAGCAGTATGAAATGAAGGATTCAAGCAAAAATACATTCTTTCATGCTGCAAAGTGAATGACTGCACAACCACTATGCAAATTGCAAAAAACATTTTATGTGCAGCAAAGCTTAACCATCGAGACATGCATGGAAAAGTTCAAACAAAAATATAATCCAAGCTCTGATTGCACATGTGGTTGAACTTTGTGGCTATGATGCTCCTGGGCTTGGGTTTTACCATATACCTCATGCTCCTTTGGTCATAAACAAGAATGAAAATCATACTGCTCTGGTTACGGTCAAGGGAGGAACACTGTCAATGGTGCAGTTGGTGGCTGAACTTGGGCGCCTTATCCCAGAGAGATGGAATTGGGATGTCATACCGCAAGGTAACAATTCTTTTGTCGTTCCTTTTCCATCTCGAGGAGACCTACAAAGGTCAGTGGCCTTCGGAAAAGCTGACATCAAGGAGCATGGTGTTAGTCTGCACTTTGAGGAATGGAACCAGATTGAGGAGGGCCAACTTTTACCACGAGTTTGGATCCAAATTTATCGCATCCCCCCAAAGCTACGTGAGTTCTTAGTTCTCTGGGCGCTAGGATCCATGCTAGGGGCGACGATGACGGTGGATATGGTTAGTTCTCTTAGAAATGAGTATGGGAGGGTACAAATTGTTGTTTTGGATCCAAGCCTCCTACCAAACAGAATATACTCTGTGGTTATTGGAGATAGATTATTTAACTTGCCTATTACAATAGAGGGTCGTGTGGTACCAAATAATGAAACCAATATGGAGATTGATAATGACAGTAATGGAGGAGGGGGCAATGGAGAGAAAAAAGGCCAGGAACCAAATAATGGGAAACCTGAGGAGTGAGAACAAAATATCAATGATGTAGCAAGCTCGAAACCCCCTCAGAGTGAACCACATCTAGATGGTAAACAAGTGGAGGAGATGCCTGAGGTGGAGATGACTAATGAAGATGTCGAAGATGATATAGTCATGAAGGTTTCAAATTATCCCTTAAATTTTAGCCAAGAAATTCATGAGTGGAGTATAAATACTGTTTTGGAGAATAATGATTTATATCTATATCCTCTTTAATGTCTTCTTCTACAGTTGCCCCCCTCCAAACTGTGAGTGCACAAGTTATGCCAGGATAGGTTATATGTGCGGCTACTGCTTCACCAGACCTGCTACAGCCCAAGCAAACCTCACTGAGGAGAAGCAAGAGAAGGGAGCAGTCCATTGACGACCATTCCCTAGAGCGTGTAGAGAGGGTGAAGGCTAAAAAAACGTAGATAATCCTGGTATGTCATTTAGCAAGTCCTTTATCTCCTTTTCAGATTCAAAAATAGTTGCAAATATCCATAATTTAGGAGTATCTTTTTGAGCAACGATTTAGATAAAGCGGTGACAAAAATTAATAATTTAGAAATTGATAGACTAGTGGTCCCTCCAGAAAATGTAAGCTTAGATAGTACTTTGTCACAACCTTTATCAGGGGATGAGAGTGACTGACAGTAATGCTAGCTTAAACCATGACATGATACACCACTTAGTTGTTGATATTGCTAAAGATATTCTGGATGAGGATGGTAGTCATTGGAGTGACTTGAAAACCATTCCCAACAGAAGAAATTCCGGCTCAAACAAGAGAAATAATAAAAGAAAAACAAAAGTGCACCATAATAAAAGGCATTCAAAATGAAAAGAATTTTTTGGAATAGCAGAGGTCTCCTGGACTTGGTTAAATTGGGATTCGTTCTAGATACAATGATGGATGAAATCCTAGATTTTATTTCTATCTTAGAAACAGGAAGGAAAGAATTTAGGTCACATGAATTATCACATTTTTGCGGCGACAAAAACGTTTTTATGGAGTTGGTCATCTCCTAAGGGGAGATCTGGAGGAATTTTAGTAGGTGTCAATTTGGATACCTTTGAAGTGGGAAATATTGCACAAGGCGACTTCTATGTGAAGTTTAAGCTAAGAAATAAAATAGACAACTTTGAATGGATTCTATAAAGAAAGTTTCTTACGTGAGTTGGTGTTGGGAGTATGCCCTAGAGGTAATCATGGAGATGATTGTATTTCCTTGTATCCATGACATGTTATGAGTTCAATGAATATCCATTAAAGAAAACTTGTATCGATTAGCAATTATATGAATTGTTTGTGAAACTCTTTTACTTGTATGGTTATTCTAAAGTTGTTCCTGATCGGAGTTCGTGCTAAAGAAATCTTGTCGGATACCTAATTTAATGAAAAAATTCCAAAAAAAAATAACCAGCGACCAAGAACCTAGTAAAGCATCGTCCGGAGGGAAACACACGGCCCATTATGAGTAACGTCACGGCCGCGACGGAGGGCTCACGGAGGAAGAGGTGCAGGAACTGCGGTCCGACCGACCCGGGGCGGCGGACGTGCCCCGGTAAGACGTGACTCCGCCTCGCCCGACGTCAAAAGCAGGATGGCCTCGCATCTCAGAAGACGTGCCCATGTCTCGGCCCGTATCGACGTCCCGCCACCTCAAAATGGCTCGGGTCTTCACGACAAGGCCACAACTACAAGGGATAAGATCCCCGAAGAAGAGAATGACACATTTGCCCCTACGAGGGAGTGAGAGGCCGCTAGTCTCTAGCCACTGACGACGCATCCTCCATGAGATAAGAACGGAGCCTGGGGGCCATGATGGATCGTACACCCCGCATAATCCGGGGCTCAGGATAACGCTTTGCTCACTGCCCGAATTGGGATAGGTCGTGTTCCCAATCAGGAGACGAGACGAAGCAGGGCCTCTGAACGGAGCAGAATCATGCTCCTCTCTGAACAAAGTTAGTCTCAGGTTACCCCGACCCCCACACCGACTCTCCAAACGGGAAGTACGTCGGGTACAAGGGAGTTCAGAGGAGCGGACACCTGCTGACCAGGTAGGAGGGAATACCATTGGGAACAGAACGTAAAGAATTGGAATATGGTACAACGACGTACCTCCGGACAAGTGGCCGCGAACCGGCCCTTACACCGACGGTACAATAGGCAACCATGCCTCCCCTAGGTTTCCAGTTTGGCCGGACCCCCTGCAAGGCAATACAACGAGGGATCAACACGATATCTCGTACCCGACCAAGTACAAAGGCAATAAGAATATATTATTGTGAAGCGCCCACCACTCTTCCTCGAGAAGGAAAGGATAAGGCGTGGCCTCCTAGGTAGATCCTTCTCGGTCCACGTTTGTAACCTCTCCTTCCCTCCTTGTGACTATAAAAGGAGGACGGGGGGGCGAGAGAGACCCGAACATCGAAGTTAGAACGCAACACTCAGAGACTTGGGACTCGCAGCCCCTCTCTCAACCTAGCTTGTAAACCCCCTCCAAGCAGAGATAAGGAACACGAGCAACTCCACACTGGATGTAGGGATTTCTTGCCCGAACCAGTATAAACCTCTTATCTCTTTGTCTCACCATTCGGAACCTGACACGCGTACAAATTTACTTGTTGGTAGTTTCTTAACACCGACAAATCTATTTATGGGTTAAAACAAGCATCTCGAAGTTGGAACATTCGTTTTAATGAAGTGGTCAAAGGGTTTGGCTTCCGTCAGAATGAAGAAGAACCTTGTGTTTACAAGAAGGAAAGTGTGAGCGCTATTGTATTTCTAATCTTGTATGTGGATGACATACTATTGATAGGGAATGACATTCCTATGTTATAATCCGTAAAGACTTCACTGAATAACAGTTTTTCTATGAAGGATTTAGGAGAAGCAACATACATTTTGGGCATCAAAATCTATAGATATAGATCAAAGAGGCTTATAGGATTAAGCCAAGATACGTACATTGACAAGGTGTTGAAACGGTTCAACATGGTACAGTCCAAGAAAGGGTTCTTGCCTATGTCACATGGTATGCGTTTTAGCGAGAAGCAGTGTCCTTCGACAGCTGATGAGCAAAATCGCATGAGTAAGGTTGCATATGCTTCGGCCGTTGGTTCCATCATGTACACCATGATATGTACACGCCCAGATGTCTCATATGCTCTAAGTGTTGCGAGCAGGTATCAAGTCAATCCAGGTGAGTCACTAGACGCTTGTTAAAACATCCTTAAGTACTTGAGAAGGACTAAAGATATGTTCCTAATCTATGGAGGTGAGGAGGAGCTCATTGTAAATGGTTACACCGATGCCAGCTTCCAAACTGACACAGATGATTCACAGTCTCAGTCAGGTTTTGTGTTCACAATAAATGGTGGTGTTGTAAGTTGGAAAAGTTCCAAGGAGGAGACGGTGACCGATTCTACAACAAAAGCTGAGTATATTGCAGCTTCAGGTGCTGCAAAGGAAGGTGTTTGGATGAGGAGGTTCCTCATTGAGCTTGGTGTGTTTCCAAATGCGTCTAGCCCATTGAATCTACATTGTGACAACAATGAGGCGATTGCACAGGCTGAGAAGCCTAGGAATCACCAGAAGAACACACATGTACTGCGGAAATTTTATCTCATTCAAGAGTTCATTAGTCGAGATGAGATTAATATGTGCAAGGTACACATGGATTTGAATGTTGCAGATCCTTTGACAAAGGCTCTTCCACAACCTAAGCATGAGGCGCACATGAGAGCTATGGGTATTAGATATCTTCGAGATTAACTCTAGTGCAAGTGGGAGACTGTTGGGAGTATGCCCTAGAGGTAATCATAGAGATGATTGTATTTCCTTGCATCCATGATATGTTATGAGTTCAATGAATAACCATTAAAGACAACTTGTATCGATTAGCAATTATGTGAATTGTTTGTGAAACTCTTTTACTTGTATGGTTATTCTAAAGTTGTCCCTAATCAGAGTTCGTGATAGAACGCACATGAATATTAGATCAACACATTATTAGTTAATGACTATGTTTCACAAGTCATAGACATAGAGATGTCAAACTAATAATGTGGGCACATGTGTGACATGGGGCTGGACAGACCCAACATGAGATTGTCTCTATACACATCATGTACGTTATGTCCTTAGACCTGAGATTGTCGTATGTACTCAAGATGTGAAACGACCTACTCAGGGACTACCAAACGCTACTCTGTGACTAGGTAGTTATAAAGGTGGCTTTCGGGTTTGTCGAGAAACATGCTGTGAGACATAGTCAATCAAGATGGAATTTTCCACTCTTCATATGAGAGAGATATCACTGGTCCACTCAAATGATTAGATCATGAAATGCATGGTCATGCTTGGGTTAAGTGTTAATCCACGAGTCGGACCAAATAACGTGAGGCAAAGGAATAACATGTATATAGTTCTGCGGTGCTAGATATCCTAAAGTAAATGTGCAAAAAACACCGACTCCAATTTTTTTGCTCAGATCATACTCCTCTATTACTAGATACTAGAGAAATATCTCAAGAAAAAAAATCAGTTGTTCAAATTTGAACTTGGATGGCTACTTAGAGATGAATTCTATGATCTAGTTAAAGAAGCATGGCAGAATGAAAATAAGGGAAAGACACCACTAGAGATTTGGTAAAATAAGATAAGACGGCTCATGCAATACCTAAGAGGTTCGGCCAAAAATATCAGTGGTGCTTACAAAAAAAGAAAAACAACAACTCACACTTAAATAGACCACTTGGAAAAAAAAGCCGAATCAACGGTGCTACAACAACATGAAGTTGATCTAAAGCGCTCTTTCAAAGAGTGGCTTGTCCAATTATTCCGGGAAGAGGAAATGCGGTGGTACCAAAGATAAAAAAATAGAACAACTATTAAAAGGAGATAGCAATACAAAATAGTCCCTGTTGATAGCAAATGGTAGACAATGAAAAACATGTATCTTTCAACTTGAGGATGGAAGTCACATAATTAAAGGTGACGAGGAACTTAAAACATATATCACGCTATTACAAAGATCTATTTGGTCCTAAGAGTGTGAAGACTACACTATGGATGAAAGTAGGAGGAATGATATACCACAAGTATTAGCCGAAGACAATGAGAAATTAATTGCGCCTTTTATTAAAAAAGAGGTTAGAGATGCAATTTTCCAAATGAAACACAATAAAGCACTAGGACCTAATGGATTCCTAGTAGAATTCTACCAAGTGTTTTGGGAAATTATTAAACATGATCTCATGGCTTTATTAAGGAGTTCCATAATGGAACTTTGAATCTCTTTAGCCTTAATTTTGGTATTATAACACTCCAACCAAAGCAGAAAGATGCCACACATATTAAGAAATTTTGTCCTATTTGCTTTCTTAATGTGAGTTTCAAGATATTCACAAAGGTAGCTGTTAATAGGATTACAAAAATTACGGAGGATTTGATAAGCCCATCTCAAACCGTCTTTATGTCGTGAAGGAATATAATGGACGGGGTGATAATATTACATGAAACAATACATGAACTTCATAGGAAAAAATTGAATGGTATCATATTAAAGCTGGACTTTAAGAAAGATTATGACAAAGTACACTGGTCTTTTCTGCAGCAAACACTGAGGATGAAAAGTTTCTTTGAGAAATGGTGTCAATGGATAAACTAGTTTGTAAGTACAGGAAGCGTGGGTATAAAAGTGAATGATGACGTGGGTAAACACTTCCAGACTAAGAAAGGACTGCAGCAGGGAGACCCCTATCTCCCCTGCTTTTTAACTTGTTGCTGATATGTTGTCTATACTAATATCAAGAGCCAAATAATATGGACAGATAACCAGTTTAGTACCGCACCTAGTTGTTGGAGGCCCCTCTCTATTTTACAATTTGCGGATGACACTATACTTTTTATGGATGATGATTTCGAACAAGCAAAAAACCTGAAACTGGTACTCTGTACTTTCGAAAAATTAGTGGGTTTGAAAATTAATTTCCATAAGAGTGAGTTATTCTGCTATGGGGAAGCAAAATAAAGGGAGGATCAATACACGAAACTTTTTGGTTGCGAAAGGGGACAATATCCTTTCCATTATCTTGGTATTCCAATGTTAGTAACGCTGATAGGAAGATAATAGAGGAAAAATTTGAAAAAAAAGGCTTAGCTGCTGGAAAGGCAAGCTGTTATTGTATGGCAGTCGTTTAGTTCTAATAAATTATGTTATATCTAGCTTGGCTCTCTTTATGTTGTCCTTTTTTGAAATACCTTAGGGTATCCTGAACAAGTTGATCTTCTATTGATAAAGAGTTTTTTGGCAAGGGGATGATCATAAAAATAAGTATAGGCTAGCAAAATGGAGTATCATTTGTAGACCTAAGGAACAAGGGGATATGTATTCTTGATTACATCTTCATTTGCTTAATGAAATAAACACCCATTATCTAAAAATTGTCTTCTTAGAGGGCATCTGATATGGATTGGCTATAGATAGCCCACTGGAGCGGCTATCAGGTTGATGTTCGCAATGGCTTGGCTGGTATCGTTGATGACGATGTCACCCTCCATGGCCTTCACGGGAACGAGGGGGCGGCTGAAGGCAACCGTAGCTGTGGTGGGTGTCGCTGCTGCCCCCACTTTCTTTTCTTGCTGGAATTTCTCCGGGCGTGCAATGCGCTCGTCATGTGAATTCAACCACTTTTTGATGGAGGAGAGTTGCGCAAGGATATAGTCGAGCTTGGCATCGATGGTCGCAGGATCGATGATGAGGCCGGCCATGGATGGCGATGCCTTGGTGGTGGTCTCTGATACCAATTGATATGGTTTGGCTACAGACAGATGAATTAACATAGAGACTTCGGATAGCCACCCTTTCTTGGGACTAACTTAGGGTTTCTTCTTGCTTGTCTCCTAACTAAAATATGATGGTCCCTTTTATAGAGACAACTTTCCTAACCAAATCAATCTAACTTATCTATTTCCTAACAAACCAAACCAATCTAATTTAATATAATTTGTTTGGTACTGTACATGCGCTACAGTACCACATGGGCCCTGAGCCGGCTTCACACTCACTGAGCTGTGCATAATTATTAGACCATCAGCGGTGGTTGGCATATGATTTCTTAGACTATACGTCTACGACTTTCGACAGCGTCCGAATGAACGCGGCTGCTTCCTCATTTATCATCAGCGGCGTAGGTCTACTCATTTATCGAGAGCACGTGATCCAGTAAAAAGACAGTTTGGATGGGCTCGGGATGCCAGACTTCATATACTCCCTCCGTATCGAAAATAGAAAACGTTTTAGACAAGGTTTAAATCAAACATTGGAAATATAAATCATCTATAACTTTTAAATTGTTGAGTTTGCAAATATAAAAATTATATGAATAGATTTGTCTTGAAAAATATTTTCATAAAAGTATACATATATCACTTTTCCATAAATATTTTTATAAAAACAAAGGGTCAAAGTTGTGTTTTGGAGACCGTGTCGTTGTCCTAAATGTCTTCTATTTCCGATACGGAGGGAGTATCTACTAAAATCATGCCCTATAGTCCAAACTCTAACAAACATAGAGAATGAGGAAAAATATGAAACATGTTTCATTTTTTATATTTAAAATATGTTTCTATGCCTTTTAGTATTAAATGAGATATTTGTATTTTTAAATGTATATTCACTCTAGAAAAATATTTAATTAATGTTTTGAAAAATTATTTCTTAATTTGTTTAGTATAAGGGGCTATTGCGTTTCTACCCTTGTTTTGAATCCTAATTGTGATTTTACCCTCACTTTCTTTCACTTTGTGTTTTTACCCCTCCTTTTCAAAAACGAAGGCTCCGTTTACCCCTATTCCTAACGCCGTTAACTGTATCCGGAATACTATTGCATTTCTACCCTTGTTTTGAACCCTAATTGTGATTTTACCCCGACTCTCTTAAAATGATGTGTCTAAATATTGGTTAAAATGATGTGTCTGAATATATATGTCAAAAGAGAGGTAAATTCACAATACATTAAGATAAGTAGGGGAAATTTCACATGGAAAAATTTGTCCCTACTCAGCCCATTTGACACCGTTACCTGATGTTCACAGAGTAAGGGTAAACTTACGCTTCGTTTTCAGAAAACAGGGGTAAAATCACAACGGTGACAAAAGCAGGGGTAAAGTCACAATTGGACATCAAAGTAGGGGCAAGAATGCAATAACCCCTTAGTATAATTGACATCCTAAACTATTATGAAAGTCTGATACTTGATGACGTGACACTAGATAAGTCAAAAACACTTTCAAAATCACTAAGGTAAGTAAACCGAACAGTTTCAATTTTTTGAAGAGCATGGGTACCTAGATTTATTGTTGAAGGAGGTAAATGAAAGCATCTAGGCCCCTAGTGTTTCGGTGATTAATGACAATGCAAGATTACTATGACTAACGTGTGTTTTACAGAGGCAATAAGAAAGTTAGGTCATAGTAATGGAGAATTAATTGACTATCAACGGTATTCGTGCCCTTTAATGAAATCGTTTCAGTTTTCAAAGGATTGGCGATAAGGTTGAAGCATAGACTAGGTCTAAGTGTCATTCGGCGTTGAGAGACACTTGAGTAGTTTAGCACCTTTATTTTACCTTTGACCGTACTATTAAGGGGGTACTAACTAGTAGCTTGACCTAGGAGAGGCTATGTGTTTAGGTGTGGTGCACACATGTTAAAACTAGCACTAGGTAGCTTTAGAAAATCCCATAGATCATGATGAGCAACTTCTATTATAGAAGTGTGCGAATCCGAGCTCGTTTTGGACCTTAGAAAGGCTCCAGACGCTAGAGGTTTTGAGGGTCTGGGCCATTGGTTGTGCGTCCGGACATGTAGGGTTTGCTCTGAGTTAGTCAGAGTGTTCGGACGTTATGAACAGGAGGGGTCCGAACCATTGGTGGCGTTCGTACCCTATGCAGAGAGTTCCAGATAGGAGAAATGACTTCGGACGTTGTCCGGAGCATAGGGTTCGGACCGTTGACCGTGTCCAGACTCTATGCGAGTCCCAACGCTGTTCGGAGTCTAGGGTCCGAACGGGACTTAGCGTACGTATGCCTTCCAGAACAGTAAGCAGCACAGTGTTAATGTGAGGTCCGGACCCCACCTTGCTTAGTCACCGGAGTGACGCAGAAATGTGAGATTTGTGTGTAACAACTAGGGGTTGCTTGGGGGGGCGGTATTTATACTCCTTCACTGGCCCCTTGGCCTTACTCTTGCTCATTCCAACAGCTAAGAAAATCTTGTGTGAGTACAAGGAGTGCAAAACCCTAGTGAGAGAGTGATTTGAGAATCCAAGTGTTCATCCTCACTAGTTGCTTAGAGATAGCAAGTGTGCATCCATTCAATCACTATACTAGCCTTGGTAAAGTGAGAGTTAGTGCTTGTTACTCTTGGTGATCGACATCACCTAGACGGCTTCGCGGAGGAAAGCTTGGTGATCATTGTTAATACCAAAGTGGCAAACTAGTAAAAGACTGCAAGCGTATGGTTGTCAAGTGTAGCCTTCACCGGGAGTATTCCAGGTATCGTATTTTCCTCAGGGAATGAGAAGTGAGTTAACTAGGATTAGGGATATGTCCTATGATGGATCAAGGGAGACTATGATAACTGGGTTGAGAGGTTCGATATAGAAAAGATATCTAACAAGGGATAGCTGGTTATACTGGCTTTATCAGCCCTTCTCTTGTAGGAGGCGATGGGATAGATCAGAAAGAGGACAAAACTCTAACCAGACTGCGCCATCAAGTTGTATTGAGGCCCTACCTTTTAAGAACTTATCTGACACACGTGGTGGAATACAAAGACTAGATAGAGTTGTCACCTTCTACTAGCATCCACAAACAATCCGCGCAATAAGCGGTTTACAAAGGTAAGATCTAGCCTAGAAACCACGTCTACACTTATCTTACTACTTTAACCTTGGCCTAAGGTTAAAGCACTTTACTCAGAGCAAAGCGATGAACAAGCGCGAAAAGACGTATAACAGCTAAACCAGATTTAGAATACTAAATGCTATAAAGAACTTAGAAGAAGTCACTTACAAGTGCTAAACTTACAAGAGACTCGCATCCGCTGAGGAAGAACTCCGGAGAAGATTCCCGACAGATCCGGGGCTTTCTCTAGAAGAATTCCTCACTCTCCTCCAACTAGCATAACACTACTGAAGAGCTCCGCTAAGAGACTAGAGAGTAGTATTTCTCCAATGAGGCATGAATGAGAAGGGAGCTCTAGGGGTCTAATTATAGCTAGAGGTGGAGTAGGGGCTACTCCGGTGCCACGTCAGTGATCCGTGTCACCTTCATCAACCACCGTAGGATCCAACTGACTTTAGAACTGCCTTAGGATGGAGGGTGATGATTTCCAACATGTGGGGAGTGAGTGAGGCGGTTGAGGGGGTTGAAACCGCCATAGGGGCGGTCGCCCGACCCCCTACTGGCCTATGGGCCCCCTCTGCTCCTTCTAGATGGTGTCCCACTGGTCAGGGATCAAGTGGGGGCCTTGTGGGCCCATCAATAGTTCGGCCGACCCCCCTATGGGGTCTTTGGCCCACCTTTGTCTTCTATACGCTGGTCCCACTTGTCATATGCGTTGGGTGTTTGTTCTGAGATGTTTTTGACGCTGATATCCTTGATCTGGGCCCATGGATCCTCGTGATGTAAATCTAAGCCGTTGGGAGGAAACACACTTGGATCCAAGGGGTAAAAAGTGCTTTGGAGAGTGTCACATGGATCATGTGGGCTTGGGATGCCTAGTGGCCCCATAGGGTGGTCGGCCGACACCCTATGTGGGCCCACTAGCTCCCAAAAGTCCCCATTTGTCATTACCTGCACTCAAATAGTCAAGAAACATGTGGAAGTAGTTATTGAGTAAAATATGTTCATGTTATGCTTGTTTTCCTTCGAATATGAGGATGTTGACGGTATTTTGATGGTGACAAAATGACTCATATTTACCGTCAACAAGATTCCCCATACTTACCTCTTTGCTTGTCCTCGAGTAAAGGTTAAAAGTTAACAAGACTATGCTATTCAAAGTATAAATCAAGCATAAAGATTCACTCAAGATATTTTGTCATACCAATGGGATATGTGGTATTGGCTAACATATATCCTTGAGCAGTTGAAAAAATGGAACAGTTCTCAAGGCAAAGTCATCTTCCCAAATCATGTTTTAGTACTTGGATTTTTTGATAAAAGTTTTTTAAAAGAAAGCTCATAAGTCAACTTACTCCTCATATAGCACTCTAGATCGCTCATGGTGTATGATTCCTTACCAAGGCATAAAGAGGTTGCCTTCTTTGTGTCTTCCTACTTCTAAATGGCTTATGTGGAGCTTAGGTAGGGATAAACAATGTAGCAAACTTGCATCACTTATATTGTAAAGCCAAAACAAGGATCCAAGGAGAAGAACGTCATAATCCTAGATCAAGATGTACATGTGTGTGGACAATGGTATTGGACTAACATGTACTCCTTAACTATGTATATGATCTCTCTAACTTTAGGATTACTTGAGACATGGCTATCATAATATATATATATATATATATATATATTAGAATACTGAGCTTTGCTCATCATCATTTTTTCATTTATGACAGCCATATCTCTTTTTGAAGGATTTAGAGAGAGATCATAACATTTATTTCTAGAGTATTTATTGGATGAACATGGATCATGTAAATGACAGGCATGTTTTTGCGTACTTCCAGTGTAGAAGCACCAAAAATATGTGGTGTGCACGTGATCTTGATCTTTGAACTATGACATAATTCTCAACAAGGGTCACAAGGTTTGACAAAACTCGAAGTAATTACAAGAAGCATATGAGGAAGGTTTTGAACATGCATAAGTATTTATGGCTTTAGTAGGAATTTTCTCACTATAGAGGAGTAGTGGCATTATGGTTTTATGACATTTTCAAAAATTAATCTCCAAGAACTTTAAATAGAAAGGGTATGAATTATGAGCCGAGACTATATCACATTAATCAACAACTTAATTCATATGATCTTCCTATCAAAGTATCTTCCCACTAGCATAAGCATAAAGCAAGAATTTGTCTTTATGACGCTTTTGCCCTTTAAACGTCATAGATCATGTCACTTTTAAAAATTTTAAATTTGGATGCGATATTCTTGTTTTATTCAACATTAAATGAAAAATAAACTAAGTGATAAATTTCATGAAGAAATTATTTTTATTTCATTTTCATTTTTTTATTAAAGGAGAAAAAAATAAGTAAACAGATGAAAAGCATAGAGGAAAAAGGGAGAGACGTGGCAAACCAGCCAGAATAGATGTTTGAAGTTGAAAGGATGCTGGCTGGTGGGCCCGGGGCCTATAGGCACGGTCGGCCGACCGCCCCCTAGGCCCGTTTGGCCACTTCGGTCTCTGCATTCAGATCTCTTTCCTCTAAATGTCAATCTTGTCTGTCAGTTCTGAATTTTGGTCTGCAAAGTGCATCGGCCGATGCACAAAAGTGGTCGTTTTGGTCCAACTTTTTTGTGGAACGTGTTATGGACGTGTACAACATGGTTCAATGGCCGAACTGGTGTTTTGACATGTTTGGGTGTCGACCGACCTCCCCCATACTTATTTCGGGGCATGCTAAAAACAGTGACAGAAGTAGATCAAATGCAGGGGTTCTGCTGGGGTAAAATACCAGCAGAACCAAAACATTTTATTCAATTCAAATCTTCTTAGGCACATGTTACATTGATGAAGGGAAAAATGAATGAAAATAAATCTAAGTGCCTAACTTATTAGTGGAACTAGTGATCTATGGAGATGGAGGGGCAAAGAGATCCTCTCTCTTGATTGCCTGGGCCAAGCGCTTGATCTTCGCACTAGTGCTAATGCGAAGATCATTGAAACGGTCCTCTAAATCCAAGCGTGCCATTCTCTCCTCTGTTGTCCTCTCTACTAGCTTAATGTTACTCTCTCTAAGCCTAGCGACTATGCGCAACAGCTTCTCCATGTCGTCTTCTTCATCATCTTCCTGGAACTAGCCTGGAGGGCCGAAGATGGACGGCGGGTTGCTAGTCCGCCGGACCGACTTGCGAGACTCCTTTGTCTTAAGGGAGTTGAGTGTCTCCCTCTGCTCCTCGGAGGTGAAAGGAGGGATGAGCACATTGCCTATCCCTGGTCCACCATGAGCCCTCTGAAGGCGCATCCATGGCGGTGTCGACAGCGAGTACGAGTGGGTGTAGACCGTGCTCGTGTCGCCTAAGGTGGTGGAGACGATGGCCTTCTTCACCCCCAATTGGCTTGTGGTCGGCCTTTTGGGAGTCACTGAACGTGTCGCCGGCTTGTTCAGGTTGCGGCAAGGGGACATCGATCGAGCGATGTCCCGCATCCTCTTGGACTTCCAAGACCCGGTCGGCCGACCCCCTAGGGGTGCTCGGCTGGGCAGGCGGTGGCGCCATGGCTAGTGGAGCGACGTCGAGGACCTTGACAGCCATGGCGTCGGTGTTGATGAAGTTTTGGACATTGGAGGGGCTTCCATCGACAGGGATGAGTGCCATCTTGCCATTGTTTCTTTGTGGAGCCATGCTGATGGTCAAGGTGGGTGTGAAGAAGTGCAAGGAGTGGTGCTGGTGCTGCTGGTTGTAAAGGAAAGCAATGTGGGAGGAGGAAGAAGAAGGAGAGGGGGTTAAGAAGGAGAAACCCAACGTTCTGTGCCTTCGTTCTCGCTTGGATCATGATGAAACCGAAGGGGGTCGTTGGCCCAACGTTCCTATGCAACGGGAACTTTCAACGAGTTCGAACCACGGTCGGTCGACCGCTTTTTGAAAGATATGGTCCAACCGAGCCAGGTTTTGAACTTGTTCGGGGCAGGTTAGTCAGGTCGTGAAGCCTCTGGCTGATTGGCCCAAGAACACAGTCGGCCGACGGCCTTTAGAGGCCAAATGGGCCGAATTTTTTCGAGGGGGAGTCAAGGCTAAATCTAGCTTAAGTCTAAGGTCAAACTTGAAATTTGAACAAAAAAAGTTAAAACATGTAGATTTTAGTTCTAATTTGGATTCAGAACAAAATCTATCATATCAATTTCTTGTTCAGGAGTTTCATACTCATGGAAAACTTTAAGACGTTGGCCATTTACCTTAAAGATTTTGACGTCGTCGTCCTGGAGTGTGATTGCTCTTCCCATTTACCTTAATGAGTCGCGGTGTTGACGACGAGGTATGGCCCTTCCCATTTGCTTTTCAGTTTCCCGTGACCAAAGAGTTTGAATCTTGAGTTGAATAACATGACCTTGTCTCCTGGGTTGAATTCCTTGACCTTGATTCTCTTGTCATGCCATTTCTTGGTTCTCTCCTTGTATATCCTGGCATTGTAGTATGCTTTCTCTCTCCACTCTTCTAATTCAGATATTTGCATTCTCCTGAATTTTCCAGCAACTGGCAGATCCATGTTCCATTTCTTGATTGCCCAATGTGTTGGGGATATAACCTCGGCATATCCCCAGGGACCTTCTTGGGCCTGCCGACCAGGAGACGCCCCAGCCTACTAGGCCTTGCGGCACGACCAGCCCGTCGTGCTCGCTAAGGACTCCTAAGAAGACTTGCTCGCCAAGGAAGATCCTAGTAAGATAGACTCGGATCCCTTGCCATAGGGAACTAATCGTAATCTGTTAGGATATGGAAATTGTAACCCTGCTCCCCGGCTATATAAGGCGGGCAGGGACCCCCCTCAAAAACCCCAGACAACCTCTCTCAGATCATCTACAGATCTTGTAACCTGATATACAAGATCAATCTAGCCACCAGAACATAGGACGTAGGGTATTACAGCGGTTTGCTAGCCCGAACCTGTATAAATCACCGTGTCTACGCTCTCTGTGTTACGCTTGATCGCCGTCGCCACACCTCCGCCTAACAATCTACTACCGTGGGGTATCCCCTAGGTAGACTGCGACGCATATTTCGTCGACAGTTGGCGCGCCAGGTAGGGGGTGTGTGCATCGACTCCATGGCTCATCAAGCGGTCACCTTCCCCGGATCCATGGTTATCCCCACAGGTGGCGCCACCCTCCAGATTGGATCTATGATCTGGACCATCCATGGCACTATCTCTGTCACCGAAACGTTGGAATCAACGCAGCTTCCCGCGCCGAACTCTCCTCCAATCGAAGACCCGGTCACTAAGGCGGTTCAAAACACCCCTGGCCGTACTATTCGTGATGACTGTGCGAGCGCCGTCGACCAGGTTGATGAAGACCTCGCCGAATGCATCAGCCTCATCAGCACCGCCCGTTGCCGACTTCGTTCACATGCATTGGCCTCACGAAAGACCAAATCTGAAGCACCACTACAGCACTTGGCGCCCAACCTCGTCGGCCACGGCACCGGGCGAAAGCACCGACGTGGTAACGGGTACAAAGAGATCCTCGACGGTCCCTGCTCTCTTCACGGACAGGGAAAACACACCATGCGGGAGTGCATCGCCGTTAAGGAGGCTTTCCAGAGCAAGGCAGACTCAAAGCAATCTGACAGTACTCCAGCAAAGGGAGATCTAACGGAGACTCCAGCTACCGGCTTCATGAAGGCCGCGCGCATCTTCCCCATATTCGGCGGGCACCCAGGTGATAACGGTAAGCGTCGCCGCTCCTTTTACAACTGCAACAGCGTTCATGTCCCTTCTCCAGATTGGACAAAGCAGCGGATTGACTTTTCGAGGGACGACCACCAAGTACGTCACCACTACCCTGGTCGCTTCCCCCTGGTCGTCGGCGCGGCTATCTCAACCGGTCTCTTCAAGAAGATACTTGTCGACGGCGGCAGCTCCGTCAACGTCATATTTCCAAACACCCTCCAGCGGCTTGAGTATCGTGAAAGCAATCTCCGACCTGTGAACTTCTCCCTTCACGGCATCATCCCTGGTGAAAAGTCATCACCGTTTGGACAAATCACTCTCCCGGTGCGATTTGATTCCGATAGACTAACCCGCGAGGAGCCTGTCGACTTTGTGGTCGCCGACATTGATACTCCATATGACGCCATCCTCGGACGGCCCGCACTCTCAAAGCTCATGGCGATACCACATTATACGTATTTACTGCTCAAGATGCCGACACCGCAGGGCGTCATCAGCATCCGCTCCGATCTACAAATTGCCTACGAGTGTGAACAAGAGGCGATCAAAAACGCGACCAGTCGCGAACATCTACATGGCACCCAGATCTTCCTGTCCGATGCGGCCAAGCCTCACATAGGGGATTTCGACATCCCAGAACCTCCAACTACACGCGCCTCAAAAAAGTCTAGGTAAACAAAGACTGTGGCCCAGGTCAATGACGACCCAGAGAAGACCGCTGTGATCGGCGCCGGCCTCGCCCCCAAACAAGAAAGCGCGCTCGTCAGCTTCCTGCGGCGCAACATCAACATCTTCGCCTAGAAACCGGCCGATATGCTAGGTGTCCCCCGGGACCGCGCCGAGCACTCGTTGAACGTGGTTGAAGGAGCCAAACCGACTCGACAAAAGCTTAGAAGGTTCGCACCGGATCGCAAGGAAGCCATAAAAGCCGAAATACCCCGCTCCTAGCCGCGTGATTTATTAGAGAAGTAAATCATCCAGACTGGCTGGCCAATCCAGTCCTTGTACGAAAAAATAATAATGAATGGAGAATGTGTGTTGATTATATGAGTCTCAACAAGCATTGCCCCCCCCCCCGACCCCTTTCCTCTGCCACGAATCGATGAAGTTGTCGACTCTGCTATGGGATGCGAACTCCTCTCCTTCCTCGACTGTTATTCCGGTTACCACCAAATAGCCTTGAAGGTCGAAGATCAGATCAAAACATCGTTTATAACGCCTTTCGGCGCCTACTGTTACATGACAATGTCCTTCGGGCTAAAAACGTCGGCGCCACGTACCAACGTGCCATACAAGAGTTCTTGAAAGACCTCATTCCAGGAAAAGTCGAGGCCTACGTAGACGGCGTAGTCGTAAAAACGCACTCCGTTGAAACGTTGATCGCCGACATAGAGGAAACTTTCAAGGCCCTCAACGAGTTCAGATGGAAGCTAAACCCAAAGAAGTGCATTTTCGGGGTACCTTCAGGGAACCTCCTGGGCAACATCATCAGTCAGTCCGGCATTCGAGCCAACCCGGAAAAAACCACCGCAGTTCTCCAAATGAAACCTCCATCCAACGCAAAGGACGTACAAAAACTCGCAGGGTGCATGGCTGCCCTCAACCGCTTCATCTCTCGCTCGGGAGAGAAAGGTCTTCCGTTCTTCGAACTCTTGAATGGCGGACAAAGGTTTGAGTGGAATGACAAAGCGAATCGCGCATTCAACGATCTTAAGCGGTACCTAATTGAGCCACCAGTGCTGGTCGCACCAAAGAAAGACGAGCCAATGTTGCTTTACATCGGCGCCACAAATCGAGTCGTCAGCACTGTCATGGTGGTCGAGCGCAACAAAAGCGGACATGTATACCCGGTCCAGTGGTCCTGCTATTTTGTAAGCGAAGTACTGAACGAATCAAAAATGAGATACCCCCAGGTCCAGAAGCTACTATACGCAGTCCTCATAACCGCACGCAAGCTCTAGCATTATTTCGAATGATTAACCATGGTGACAGTCATCACCGAGTTCCCGTTAGGCAATATACTGCGCAACAAGGATGCCACTAGGCGAATAATCAAATGGGCAATGGAACTGGGAACCTTCAACATAGCCTTCCAGGGGAGGCATACGATCAAATCACAAGCACTCGTTGATTTCATCGCCGAATGCACCAACATACAGGTCCCTATAAGCACCGACGTCCCTGAACACTGGACCCTATTCTTTGATGGGTCACTATCCATCCACGGGGCCGGCGCCGGCCTATTTTTCATATCACCATCCGGCGATAAGCTACGATACGTCCTACGGCTACTGTTTCCAGCCTCCAACAACGCCACTGAATACGAAGCAGCCCTTCATGGCTCAGAATCGCAAACGAACTCGGCATAAAGCGCATCATCGTCAACGGTGACTCAGCCCTAGTAATCAATCAACTCAACAAAGAATGGAAGTGCTCCAATGAGAAGATGGACGCATACTGCGCTGCAATTCGAAAGCTAGAAGGCAAGTTCTTCGGGATCGAATACCACCATGTTCCGTGAGACCGAAACCAGGCTATAGATGAAATGTCCAAGTTAGGATCGTCACGATCCCCCATCTCGGCGGGAGTCTTTATCCAAGACCTACAAGAAACGTCAATCGCCGACGAGCGCGTAGCTCCACCCGAGGAAGTACCACCACCGCAGGCCAGCGTACTCACCATCGCAAACACCAGCCGGCCATTTGACTAGCGATATGACTTCGTCCAGTACCTCTCCAACAATGCAGTGCCATCAGATGAGACAGAAGCAGAACGATTGACCCGCCGAGCTCACAACTATGTCCTAGTGGACGGCAGGCTGATGAGGAGAAACTCCAAGATGGAAGTGCTACAAAAATGCGTCTCCAAGGAAGAGGGTGCGGCGATCCTGCAAGACATCACGCCGGAACCTGTGGGAATCATCTTCGGAACCCGCCGGTACAAACTTGTATTGGAAGATCCACACCGGCACCCCCCTCAAAATGTGCCTTGAATTCCAATTCCACAGGCAGATGGCATGTCTTCCCGTATACAAGTTGGTATGGTGTCATACCAATTGGAGTCTTGTATGCAGTCCGATATGCCCAAAGTGCCTCTGGTAGCTTGTGCTTCCAAGCCGTACCCATCTCATCCACGGTCTTCTGCAGAATGTTCTTGATTTGTTTGTTGGATGTTTCTGCTTGACCACTTGTTTGAGTATGGTATGGAGTTGCAACATTGTGTCGGATTCCTTGATTAGTGAGGAACTGATGGAAGACTTTGTCAATGAAGTGAGATCCCCCATCACTTATGACTAACTTTGGGGTTCCAAATCTAGGGAATATCACTTCATGGAACATTTTCTTTGAATTGGTTGCATCAGCTTTGCGGCAGGGTAATGCTTCTACCCATTTGGACACGTAGTCCACCGCTACTAAGATATACTCGTACCTTTTCGATGGAGGAAAGGGCCCCATGTAGTCGATGCCCCATACATCAAAGAGCTCGACTTGTAGGTTGTTGGTGAGTGGCATGACATCTCGGGCATTGATGTTCCTGTGCTTCTGGCACCTTGCACATTTTCTAACATAGTCATGGGTATCCTTGTACATGGTTGGCCAGAAAAACCCACTCTGCCAAATCTTAGCATGAGTTCTGAATGCTCCATAGTGACCTCCGTATTCTGCTCCATGGCATCTTTTCATGATCTTGATTGCCTCCTCCATAGGTACGCATCTTCTTAGCAATCCGTCATTGCATACTCTATAGAGGTATGGCTCATCCTAGAGATGTACTCGACTCTCCTGAACTAGTTTCTTCATATCTTCCCCTGGTGGTATATGGCCTGCAACCATAAAGTTGACTATATTTGCATACCAGAGGTTGGAGTCTGTTACCTTGAGGAGTGTGTCATCTCTGAGAAAATCGTCAATGGGAAAATTTTGTGCTTCATTGAATTGCATTCTAGACAAATGGTCGGCAACAAAATTTTCTACTCCCTTTTTATCTTTTATTTCAAGATCAAATTCTTGGAGTAGCAAGATCCATCTTATTAAGTGTGGTTTAGCATCTTTCTTAGTGAGCAAGTACTTTAGAGCAGCATGATCTGTGTAGACAATAACTTTTGCTCCTACTAAGTAAGATCTAAACTTGTCTATAGCAAACACCACGACCAACATCTCTTTTTCAGTTGTTGTGTAGTTTAGTTGTGGCCCTGTTAAGGTTTTGCTAGCATATGAAATAGCATGATGCTTCTTATCTTTGGTTTGGCCTAACACCGCACCGATAGCATAATCACTAGCATCACACATTATTTCAAAGGGGAGCTTCCAATCAGGGGGTTGAATGATTGGAGCTGAGATGAGTGCTTTCTTGAGAATGTAGAAAGAATCTAAGCACTCATCATTGAAGTCAAAGGGCGCATCTTTGGCTAATAGGCTTGTTAACGGACGGGCAATTTGAGAGAAATCTTGTATGAACCGTCTATAAAAGCCAGCATGGCCAAGGAAGCTATGGATTCGTTTGACATTCGTGGGAGGTGGAAGTTGTTCTATGACTTCAATCTTAGCTCTATCCACTTCTATCCCACGTTCGGACACTCTATGTCCTAGCACTATGCCTTCATGAACCATGAAGTGGCATTTCTCCCAATTCAGGACTAAGTGCTTTTCTTCACATCTCTGTAAGACTCTATCCAGATTCTCAAGGCAATCATCAAAAGTCTTTCCATAGACAGAGAAATTGTCCATGAAAACTTCCATGATTTCTTCGATCATATCAGAGAAAATGGACATCATGCACCTCTGGAAAGAAGCAGGAGCATTGCACAGGCCGAATGACATTCGCCTATATGCATATGTTCCATAAGGGCATGTGAAGGTAGTCTTACTTTGATCATCGGGGTGGATTGGTATTTGATGATATCTCGAATAACCATCAAGAAAACAAAAGAAAGAATGTTTTGCAAGCTGTTCCAGCATCTCATCGATGAAGGGTAACAGGAAGTGATCTTTCTTTGTAGCCTTATTAAGTTTTCGGTAATCTATACACATTCTCCAACCCGTGACGGTTCGTTGAGGAATCAACTTGTTCTTGTCATTTCGAACGACCGTCATACCTCCCTTCTTAGGCACGACTTGCACAGGGCTAACCCATTCACTATGAGGAATGGGGTAGATGATCCCCGCCAAGAGTTTCAAGACTTCCTTCTTTACTACTTCTCCCATTGCATTATTCATTCTAGGTTGAGGTTCTCTAGAAGGAAGAGCCTCGGGTTCGATAGGAATGCGATGTGTGCAAAGAGCAGGACTAATGCCATTAAGATCTTGAAGAGAATAGCCTAAGACTGACTGATGCTTTTCTAAGACGGTGAGGAGCTTGAAGGACTCTTCAGGAGAGAGTTTGTCACTGATGATCATAGGGGTCTCACGATCGTCATTTAGAAAGGCATACTTTAAACCAGCTGGAAGGGGTTTAAGTTCTATAGAGGGCTTAGATGGGGGTTCGGATTTCTTCAGATCTATGGGTTCTTCTAGATCGTCTTCTTCCTGGATGAAATCTTCAGCTTCTTCTTCTAGATCAGGATCAAATGATTCTAGAAGAGATGCAACCATCACTTCCTCTATGGGGTCAGATTCTGGGAGTGATTCCGTCATGGTGTTTATGGAATTGGTAAGCGGAATCGAGAGATTGATGTTACTCCCAAGATGACCCATAAGACTTCCATCAAGAGATCCATCAAGGAATCTCATGAGTGGATGTCCAATTAACAAGTCGAATTCCTCTATATCAAATATGAAGAAATTCAAGAGGATGTTGACTTTGTTAATTAGCGTTGGAATGGTCTATACAATCCCACAACTCTCAATCAATTGTCCTGAAGAAAGCTTCAAGAACTTTTTGGTTGGAGTGATATTTACATTGCCTAGGAGAGCATTAGCTAGTGAATAAGACATAATGCTAACTCCTATGGCAGGATCGTAAAGAGAGTCTAACTTTGCTCTATTGATTTGACAAGGAATGGTTGTAGAGGAAGAAAGAATTCGAATTGGCTTGAATGAAGATTCGGCCTCTTCTAACCACTCATTGCTCATGATAGAAGCTAGCTCTTCATCCGTTTCCTGTAGATAGGCGTCCTCTATGCGGCTAGGAATATGAAGGTCCAGAGCTTTTTGAGCAGCGGACTTCTTTTGCACAGATTGATTCAAGGCATTTCCAAAATCAGAAAATAAATCAGCCTTGATATCAAGGGGGGATTCCAAGGGATGAATTTCTTCTTCCCTTGGTGGTTCAGGTTCGATAGCAGGATCTTGAGATGTCAAGGGAAGAGTTTCGACTATCGATGTTGTTTCTATTCTGGAGGTTGGTTTTTGTTCTTCCACGGGTTCTTCATAATATACGTTAGTATAGGGGGTGTTATCAAGAATCTTTGTGAGAAGACTCTTCCCTGCACTAACGGGTAAACATAGGAATGCTCCCCTCGAAGATATGTCAAGGAGTTGCGCAGAATCTCTGCTAAGACCGCCAAAAAAATGTTGTAACATTGTAGGCTCGGTTATAGCAACATCAGGGCCTGAAGATACTAGATCTACAAGACGGGCCCATGCTTCACCTAGAGGTTCTTTCTCCTTTTGCGAGAAATTGATGACCTCTTTTCGAAGACGAATAACACAGGGGATAGGGAAGAAGGCTAAGCAGAATTTTTATTGCAATTTTTCTCATTCTCCCTTCGCATCATCTACGTGGCGAGCGTACCATCGTTTGGCTATTCCCGTCAAAGAGAACGGAAATAGCTTCCACTTAAGGGTACCTGGCCTCATCCCTTGGATGTGGACACATGAACAAAGTTGTTCAAAGTCACGTAGATGAGTTTAAGGATTCTCATCTTCGTCCCCAGAAAATGGTTTTTCCTGAACCATTGCTATGAGACTTGGGCGAAGCTCATAACGAACGGTCAGAACGGCCTGAGATGATTTAGGTTGCTCCAAGCTAGCGCCCATTGGAGCACCATATTCGAAAGGTGGGGTTTGATCCATATGTGTATGTGGAATGAAAGGATGAAATCAAACAAAGATAAAATAGGACCAAAGGGTACTAGTTAAAACAGCTACCGTTCCCTGGCAACGGCGTCAGAAAGCTTGTTGACACCAAAGTGGCAAACGGGTAAAAGACCGCAAGCGTACGGTTGTCAAGTGTAGCCTTCACCGGGAGTATTCCAGGTATCGTATTTTCCTCAGGGAACGAGATGAGTTAACTAGGATTATGGATATGTCCTATGATGGATCAAGGGAAACTATGATAACTAGGTTGAGAGGTTCGATATAGCAAAGATATCTAACAAGGGATAGCTGGCTATACTGGCTTTATCAACCCTTCTCTTGCAGGAGGCGATGGGATAGATCAGAAAGAGGACAAAACTCTAACCGGACCGCGCCATCAAGTTGTATTGAGGCCCTACCTTTTAAGAACTTATCTGACAGACATGGTGGAATACGAAGACTAGATAGAGTTGTCACCTTCTACTAGCATCCACAAACAATCCGCGCAATAAGCGGTTTACAAAGGTAAGATCTAGCCTAGAAACCACGTCTACACTTATCTTACTACTTTAACCTTGGCCTAAGGTTAAAGCACTTTACTCAGAGCAAAGCGATGAACAAGCGCGAAAAGACGTATAACAGCTAAACCAGATTTAGAATACTAAATGCTATAAAGAACTTAGAAGAAGTCACTTACAAGTGCTAAACTTACAAGAGACTCGCATCCGCTGAGGAAGAACTCCGGAGAAGACTCCCGACAGATCCGGGGCTTTCTCTAGAAGAATTCCTCACTCTCCTCCAACTAGCATAACACTACTGAAGAGCTCTGCTAAGAGACTAGAGAGTAGTATTTCTCCAATGAGGCATGAATGAGAAGGGAGCTCTAGGGGTCTAATTATAGCTAGAGGTGGAGTAGGGGCTACTACGGTGCCACGTCAGTGATCTGTGTCACCTTCATCAACCACTGTAGGATCCAACCGACTTTAGAACTGCCTTAGGATGGAGGGTGATGATTTCCAACATGTGGGGAGTGAGTGAGGCGGTTGAGGGGGTTGAAACCGCCATAGGGGCGGTCGCCCGACCCCCTACTGGCCTATGGGCCCCCTCTGCTCCTTCTAGATGGTGTCCCACTGGTCAGGGATCAAGTGGGGGCCTTGTGGGCCCATCAATAGTTCGGCCGACCCCCCTATGGGGTCTTTGGCCCACCTTTGTCTTCTGTACGCTGGTCCCACTTGTCATATGTGTTGGGTGTTTGTTCTGAGATGTTTTTCACGCTGATATCCTTGATCTGGGCCCATGGATCCTCGTGATGTAAATCTCAGCCGTTGGGAGGAAACACACTTGGATCCAAGGGGTAAAAAGTGCTTTGGAGAGTGTCACATGGATCATGGGGGCTTGGGATGCCTAGTGGCCCCACAGGGTGGTCGGCCGACCCCCTAAGTGGGCCCACTAGCTCCCAAAAGTCCCCATTTGTCATTACCTGCACTCAAATAGTCAAGGAACATGTGGAACTAGTTATTGAGTAAAATATGTTCATGTTATGCTTGTTTTCCTTCGAATATGAGGATGTTGACGGTATTTTGATGGTGACAAAATGGCTCATATTTACCGTCAACAATCATCCGGAGAAGTTCATTGTGGATGACCCAATTTCGATTGTGATCGGTTGTGGGCGATTCACTGAGCCGGGGTGGCGAAGAATCACCCCGTAGAGAGCACTTAGACCTTGCACGGACTGAGGGGGAGCGATACCGTGCACGGTGCTCCAACAAGGACTAGGGGGAGTGTCGACTCCTCGATACCTCAGCAATAACGTTGTCGACACCTTTCTCCTTCTCTCTACTTGCAATTACTTTCAAGCATTACTCTTATTGTCATTACTTGCTTTATATCATGCTTGACTAGAATTGCATAGGGTGTCTTGCTATACTTGTTCATCTAGTTACTTGTTTAGCTAGAATCATACACACATGGCCCTAGGGGGTTAATTGGCTTTGATAGGTTTTAATTCTTTCTTAGAAATTTAAATAAGCTCAATTCACTCCCCCTCTTGGACATCTTGATCCTTTCAGTAAATCAAACTATACAATAGTTGAGGGATCGGAAGGACTTTTTTTAGAGTATCTCCAGCAAAGCCTCTAATTAAGCTCAATAGCTAAATATGAGTGTTAATCATCACTCCAGCAGAACCCCTACTACGGACTCCACATTTAGCATATTTGGCAGGGCATCCAAATCCTCTTTCTAGACCCTATTCATGTTAGCCAACACCATGGCCCCAATCTTGCTTTTGTGTTGTGGTTTCATTCGCGTCGTCTCTCCTTCCCATGCACGACCGCCCGCCTATGTGGCGCCGGAGTAGGCCTGGCATGCTTCGCCGCCCCATCCTGCCCCGCCCTGCTCGTAGCCCCAGCCTGCTCGTGGGCGCGCGGCTTTGCCACATTGGAGCGGCCCCTGCACGCTGCAAGGAGGAGCGAGCCCGGCGTGCTCTGCCGCCCCATCCTGTTCGACACCGTAGCCTACTCCCTCGGGTCCTCTCGGCAGAGTTCCTCCTGGCACGGTAAGGGTGCGTTCTCCTCCAGCACTTCTCCAAGGTTCCCCGTTCCTGGCTCCATCTCGTGCGCTCCCTAGCCCGACACATGTCCTCGCTGACGCTTCCCCCACACTCCCGCTACGCCTCCTGCACTCTCGACGCCTCATGAGCGGAGCTCCCTCTCGTGCGCTCGCCGATGGCCTCGACGAGCTCCACATCAATGTGGTGGATGTCTCGCTATTGGCTGCTTTCCTCTCTATATAAGTCAATTGATAGAGCGTGAGAATGATGAGTAGGAACCTTTCGTTAATGTCTATCTAAATTGATTTGGGGCCTAAATTTGGGTGCTGCTGGGTATCACCTAAATCTAAAGAAAAAAATCTATGTTTTCATCCTCAACATTGAATTGCGTCCTTTTCCCCGAACTATGAAACCAGAAATCTTCCCTCCTCTAACTTGAAAATCGTTTGTTTTATGTCTCTGACCGGTTTTGGATAGTGGTTTTGCTACAATAATAGTTGTTTTGTCTTATTTATTTATTTATTTATTTTGAATGAAACTTTAAAAATTTATAATAAATTATAGAAAAATCATAAAATAGAAAATCTAGTTTTTTTTTTACTCCACATGAGATCTATATAGTGAATATATAATACCTCAGCAGCTCAACTGTTCAGAGTTCTGATTAGTGTTTTTGAATCGTAACTTGGCCATTTTGCAGTTTTCTTGTAGCCTATGATCGATTCGATCTCTGAACATGGGATATTTTTTTTTATCAGCGTTGCCCACTCCAATTTGAAGTACGTAGTGTGCTTATTTGTGTTTTAAACTATTTTACCTGTAATTTTTCTGATCATTCTGTAAGCTCTACGCACTGTAATCCTGGCTCTTTGAAAACCAAATATTTAACCTTTATTTTTCTGAGTTCTGGGTCATCCATAATCGTCACCAATGTTCAAGCTAATAATTTCTGAATTTGAATTATAGGAAGCTTTTGTGGATGGTTTTGAACAGTTACAGTAATGTTTTGTTTATACAAGAAGATGCAATGTCATTGCAAGAAGAAAGACGAGCATTTGTTGGTTATGCTGCCAAACCGATGCCTACTTCTAAGAGCGTTTGATTTTCCCCTCTAAACTTTAGCGGTCTAAACTTTAGAGATAAAACTCGAAACAGTTGGTCTAAATTTAGTTCTAAACTTTAATCCACCTTACATTATAGTTTCAGACATCAAAAGTGATCTAAAATCCTCTAAAGTTTAAAAGCCTCTAAAGTTTAGAGGTAGGGATCCAAACATAGCCTAAATATTGTTCAATTACCGTCAGACCTTTCATACTACCGAGACCTTCCTTTATGAAGGTTATACCATCATGCTGCACGCTTCATGGCTAATGTGTCAAATCCAAAATGTGGAATATGGTTGTCCGGATGGACACATGTATTGCAAAAGTGTATGAAAGTCAAACTTTTTAAGTATGCTACCACTACACCAATAAGCACATAACACATTCAATTTCAACATCTAGGACGACGAGCTATTAAGAGGTCGACCGACATGGTGCTGTGATCATTTATAAAACCACCATTTCATCAGGTACAGAATTTTAATTGCATCATCAGCAAGCTGAAAACTGACAGGGCACTAGAATTATACAGCACCATATCAAGTCTAGAAAAGGTTTTGCACTACAGAGGCAACATGGAGCACAGAGCAAATAGCCACATACTACTACCAACATAAACACTAACATATCTGGGTTCTGCGTCTGCGTGTTACTACCACTCCAGCAGAAAAGCCGTCATTCTTATTCGTCATTCTCCTTGGCATCATCAGCTGGACCATTTTCCTTCTGCGGAAGTGTCTCTTCATTTAATTTCCTTCTCTTTTCCTTTTGTTTTTTGTTTGCTTCTGACCTTTTGTCTGCATTTTTGTTTCTGAACTCTGAAACGGAAAGAATGGGGCGAAAGGATGAAATCAGATCAGATGGGCTATAAATAAAATAGAATTCCCTACAAAAACTTCCAAAGAATTGTATACAAACTCATATGGATTGGCATTCTCATTGGTTGAAGAACCATGCAAACCATAGTTACAAAAACTAGGAAATTATTGGGATGGAATCTCCTAAAACTTGTGAGTATTGTTAAGAACCTTGACTCAACCTAATGGACTATGACAGTAAAGCTTAAGCAGGTATAGCAGTGAGTAATGGCATTTTGTTTCAGCTAGGAATTCTGAAAAACAGCTTGCAGATTGTGAAAAGCTCTGGATCATAGGGTTGTTTGATTTTGTGTGCGTCACTTGACAGGGTCTCTAACGAGTTGCATTGCAGGTAATTTCATGTCATAATTCGTGAAAAGCAGGAGAAGACCAGCTTGTTGGATTGTTACAATCCAACGACCTAGGTTGTGGAAACTGGAGTCAAGAGCTGCCTTGCCTGTCCTTGAAAAGCAGTTACAATCCATGAAAAGCAGGTAATTTTAAGCTTCAGATTGTAAAAAGTACAATCCACAATCCAAAGCTCAAACTCATGCTAGTTTGCATTGCATTCCCTTAACATATCGATAACACCATGGAGCATCTAACAAGGTGCTAACAGGATGAAGGCAGCAAGACTGACCTTGGAGTGAGGTCCTAAGGGGCTCTATGAACTCTGAAAACTCCATCTCATCAAGCGCCTTGAGAACATCATCAGCGCTGATGGTCTGCCTCTTTGATTCCTTGCACATATCATTGGCACTGCAGACAAAATCATCACCGCATTATTATCCCGGATGCCTTAACAAGGAAGGACTGATTATACTGAACTTGGAAGCCCATTTTCAAACTGGAAAAATCAAGAGCCTACAGGTTAGAATACGCAGGAACCCTTTCTTCCAAAAGTTAGATTTCACACATTCCCCTTTCCATACCCCCTTTCTTTACTTAAAAATGAGCAGAGATTGCTATCGGGCAGAAACACACTGCTATTTACTCTATTACAGAAAAATACATCACACATGTTACTTGGAGCCTTGATTGATGGCAGCATTCTACATTATTCCACAAAATACCCGGGATTCGACTGGATAAAATATGCTGTACGTCACTACTGTTCAACAAAATGGCAGTATCAGTCTATCAGATTACTGGCATTCTCTTCCGAGTTCCAAACTTCCCAATGAAAGCAGAGCAACAGAGTGTAATAAGAATCAGAGTAAACCGGGGTAAATCTAGATCTGAATTAGAGAGTGGTGGGACTGAGGAGCGAGAGAATGGGATTTGGGTTGTTACGGACGTGGCGGAGAGATAGTGGATGAAGATGCGGGCGCTCTCGGCGAACGCGGCCATGGCGTCCTTGTTAACGATGACCTCTGCTCCTTCCCCGCCGGCGACATGGGAAAGCTTGTCCTTAACAAGTCGGCGCAAGATGGCCCTGGGCAGGTCGTCCACCTCTGCCTCCGTCAAAGCAGCCGTCGGTGCCCCCGGTGCCGGATCGGGCTCCTGTTGAGCGACTTCCGTCGGCTGCGGCTCCCCCTCCTTTGCCTTAGTGGCCTTCCGTGGCATCCTACCTCCTCTCCTGCGCGCGACGGCTCTGTTGGTGAGGACTGGACTGGGGGCTGGGGACTGGGGGATACAGTGTGAAGCAGAAACCGCAAACCCTAGCAAAATATTTTCTCCCCTTCCCGCCCTGTTTTCTCCCCTTCCCACCCACCGAGCTGGGGTGCCGCAGCCTGGAGGGGAAGGGTGCACGCAAACGAATCTTGTCTGTCCATTCATTTGTTGGATCCAATGCTCTAGCCTCTAGGCAATGCGCGAATCCTGCCTGTCCATTTGTTGGATCCAATGCTCTAGGCATGCGCAGGTCGCAGGAACCTCCGTAATAGCATCTACGCCAGTTCCCACAATTTCTTCCAAAACCATACGGTTTTCTTACTCTTCAATCAAAAAAATATTAGAAGAAATAAATACAGAAGATAATTTTACATATGGATTTCTATACTATTTTGAAATTATGTTAACCACTTTTATACATTCTTTCTCTCCCGTATATTTACATCAGACTTTTTTCTATTTTTTATTCTTTCTCGCACATTTTCACGTTAGATTGGCAAACCAATACATGCATGTGTTTTGTGATTTTTTTCCAAGTGATAAAAGATTGTGTGGGGAGATTGAGAACTCTTGAGATGGGTTTCTTCTATTCTTGCCAAAAATCCTAGATCGAGAGTCTTTATCGAGAACTCTTGGAGATGCATGCTAAAAATACTCTTGGAGATGCTCCCCTTTAAAATGCAGGATCTAAAAATATAGGAATAGGAAAATTGAAGCAATATGATAGGAATGCATGTGAAAAATAGAGGAATAAAAAACAGAGAATTTTTTTAAAGGGTGTTTAGTTGAGTACAGGAAAAGCATAGGAATTCAATGCAATGAGGTTTCATCGGATGTTTTTTCGTTTGTTTTTTATGGAAAGGAAACTTCCATACGATTTTCCTTTCCCCATTTCCCTATGAATCAAAGGCCTCCACTGCGTCGATTCCATAGGATAACCGATTCCTTTAATTTTCCTTTGGAAATTATATGAGCTAAAGGGACCTTAAATGGATTATTCAAATGATATAATTAATGAATTTTCCATCTTGAAAAAAGTCAAAGATCTCCAAGGAATTTGAGTTTCCAAAGCAGCCCTTAAATATAGAATCTGAATTATTGAACAAAATCAAAGAATACATGGATTCATTCTTCTGTGATTATTGTTGTTCCATATAGTAAGAAATATGTGATTTGCTAAATTTCAGGGGCCTGAATTTTAGTTTTATTTCAGGCGAAAGTTATTGCATACATTTTATACTACAATTGCAGTTTTAGTTCGTTACAATTTATGTAGACACGATCTGTAATTTTTTATTCCAGAAATAAACAATATGTTAGACAAAACTACAAACCTTACAAAATCTTATATATATTGGCACAAAGACAATTTAACAATTACAATTATTTCTATAAAAGGATAAGGACAAAAAATGAATATGTTATGACACAAAGACAAATAACAAAATATAAAATTAACTAGTTGATGGTTCATTAGTGTTGTCTGAAATTATCTTAAATTTCAGGCACCTGAAATATAGGAAAAGTGAAAAAAAAATCTCCAAATGATAGATGTACAGTAGATAGTTGGATTCTAGAGTTGAAGTGTCGGGATCTCATTCTCATATTTTCTGTACCTTATTCTCATTTTCTAAGAGCCAAAGTGGGCCTAAGACTTACGGGACATTTACACCTATTCCTAAACCCAAATTTCGAACTAGGTGCCAACTTTTAGGAATTCTTGATAGACTGAAAGATTTTTCTATTCATGTGGAATAAACTTTAATCTAGATATGCTCGAAAAATGTACAACTACGAAGCATGCTAACAAAAAAAATGTTTAGGTAGAAAAGAACTTTATATAGTGCAGAACAAAGCTTGCGCAATGACTAAAATCATGAAAACTCAGTTTGCCTCGATACAAAATTTACATATTTGGAACAAATGATTTATACACAGTGTACAAATTGATGCAAATCCGCAAATAGAATTTTCATGGGGCGAAATAATACAATGAGCTGCATTTCTTTAGGGAAAGTAGAATTTGAGCAACCATGATTATTTCCGTCTTATATCAATAGTTTCCCAATAGTTAACTTTGGCTTCTGCTTCTTAGGATCAAGATTGACTTTTGCTTTATGTGTGTGTTAGAGGAGCAATCCAATGAGATAACAAAGAAGACACTAAAAACGTACTTAGTATATGATATATATCAAGAAAAACAAGCTAAATAAACATGAGTAAAATGACACAAAACAACATCTAAACAATAAGAGTACATAAAAAACCAATTCATTAGTCATCTTTCTTCGATCATCCATTTCCTGCTATAGCCTAATAATAATATTGAAAAGACAACAATAAAGAGATACATGTAAACACCCTTATAAAAATTCAGTAAGGAAAATGAACCCTTAGCCCATTTAGTTTGGATTTTTCTATTTAATGATCAACCAGATCAAATTGAACTAATGAATTTGCAAGTGACTTGGATTGGTTTGGAACAAGAATAAATTAATGAAAAGCCCTATTTTAATTTTTGAATAATTGATGAAACCTATTTAGACTAATCCTATGCTCTAAGTGTGTAGAAGAGATAGATTGGTCCAAGTCCAAGCTGGAGTTAGATGGAAACAATGGTGATCAAGTGTTCCAACAGTACTACAACAGACCTATCATAGTCGTTTGTTAACCCCATTACAAGCCAAATTTTGGCCTCAATAGTAAACGATCGACCAGGGTTTTTCAAACCACGGTAACCGTTCGGTAACCGGTCGGTTACCGACAAACCGGCTGGGACCGGTTCGGTTTCGGTACCGGTTTGAATTCAAATTTCAAATTTGAAAAAAAAAATCAAAAATGCTGAAAAAATTCCTAAAAATAGTTCATGATTTATAGAGTCGAATGGTGTACAAATTTTTCAAATTGGAGTTCGTTTGCTATTTATTTTGACGTGTACAAGTTTGAAAAAAAAAGAAAAAGGATCTTTTCTATTTTTTTCCAAACTTGTACGCGTCAAAATAAATAGCAAACGAACTCCAATTTGAAAAAAAATTGCACCATTCGACTCTACAAATCATGAACTATTTTTAGGAATTTTTTCAGCATTTTCGATTTTTTTTTTCAAATTTGAAATTTGGTTTGGGGCGGCACCGTCGGTAACCGCCCAAACCGGTTGATAACCGGCCCTGTTTGACCGGTTACCAGTCTCAAACCGTTTGAACTACGCCGTTTGAATTCAAAATCCAAACCGTTCTGTTTGGACCGGTAACCGGTCGGTAACCGCCCAACCGCCGAGGACCGGTTACCGGCGACCGGTCGGATTGAAAAACCCTGCGATCGATGGTGATAGTCAGAATCATCACGGTCGGTTAACAACTGACCATAACAATCCTCAACATCGTCGCTTTGCTTTGTTCACTGATCCGTCTGTGCCGAGACAAACCTCATTTTCTTGTGGCCAGTGGCGGAGCCAAGGGAAGGCTGGCAGGGGCCATGGCCCTCATACAACACAATTTTTTTTACTATTATGTCTTCATAATTTTTATTTACATTCACTACAAGAAATCAGGTCTTCTATGACAATTTTTGTGACAATTTTTCATCTATGACAACTTTTGTGAAGGTTACAACTGTCACAGACTCACAAATTGTCATAAAGATAGTAGTTAATTGTCATAGAAGGTCTTATATGACGAGCCTTCTATGACAAGAAATAAACTTCTAATTGTCATAGAAGGCATGATTTCTTGTAGTGATTAAGAGAGTGAATATAAAAAAATATAGTATATACCTATTAATGTCCTCTAGATTATAAAATTACACAAACCATTAACTATATGTTAAATTAAAATAACTGATATGAGCACATCTAAAATGCACAAGATAATAAAATTATTCCTATAAAAACATCAGAAAGGTTGGCCCGCTAGACCTTGAGATTTATGAAATCATAGATCCTTGTTGTCGATGAGTATGCCACGTAACATTGAAAAATAGCACCTTAAATCCTAGAATAATATAAAGAAAATGCAAGCACTTGTGTCAAGTTGATGATGGTCACCACAAGAAACCTAACAAGTTGAGTTGTGTTCGATTTTTACAAGTTGGATTTTTGTAGCTGACCCCGTATGTATAATTCCTGGCTCTGCCACTATTAATGGTTGCCTGTATAGTGACCATGATCATTGTAATTTTACACAAACGACTATGTGTGGTGCAAGTTCACCATTGCTTTGACACCCAACACATCTATGTAGAGGCGAACATCATTGTCGCTTCAACGTATGAACCGTTTGATCATATGGCATGGTCACTATCGTCTTGCAGTATGATCCACCTTTAATGATCCTTTGGTTGGTGTCAGGTTACTAAACGATTCGGTGATGATACATTTCTTAGTCCAACCACGCGTCATACGCATACCGGTAGTGTTAGACATATTTACATTTGGTTTTAACAATATTTACTAATTCGGTTGGACCCTTAATAACTTACTAAACTCAACATATAAATATATTATATCCATACATTATGTCCACAAACAAGAGTATATTTTACTATAACAATGGATGCTAACATATGATCTTTGTCCACTAATGTCCTAACCCAAGCGGTACATAAATTGCATACTAAAGGTACTAATATCTACAGACTTACATAACCAAAATGAATATAATTATTGCATCCTTTGGATTGGTAGCTAATGTGCCATGCAAGGCAAAGTGAATATAAATACTGCATCCTTCGGATTTGTAGTCATTGCAACATCGAAAGGCTCTTCTTCGCCTCTTATCCATTGCATGGAAATTGTTGAAAACCACTTAGACTCTACAACATGCACAAAGCAGCAAAATTAATAATATTCAACATACCATTCCTTTAGTTAATTACCAAGCAAAAATTGTCCTATATAGAATCAAACCAACTCTCTACCTGAACAAAGGTAATATCATAACATTGAAATACAACAAATACACCTTTACTACTCTATGACTCCATGAACAAGGGCACATAATAAAGATAATAAGGACTGTTCACATGGGGATGACCTCTTTGTCGACGAAAGCAGATGACACGAGCGATCATGATATGTTCCCAAGTACATATTCACATATCCAATTTTTTTGTTCTTATGAATATGTTTATGCTAGTCCAAACTCCACATTGATCTTTTGAATCCAATCCTTTTCATGTGTACCTTTCAATTCTCACATCTTTTAATCATGGCTCCCGTTTTGGTTAGCTTTTGCGCTCATATGTTATTAGTTACAAGACCTATCTTTTCAAAACCTTTGTATTGTTGTTTTAATGTTTGGTGTATTGTTTTTAGGTTCTTTTGTGATGGTTGTACAAGTTGTTGCCACCATTAGAAGTGGAGCTACCTTGTTACCTAATAACCATTTGATTATCTCTCATATGCATGTGTCAAATACGATGAACCCCAAGGACTTTATCTAGTACTTTTGATATCCTATACTCCTTGTTTGCCCTAGGTTTATGCATATGGGTATCTTTGCTTAGCTTGCAATCACTAAATGTTATAATGTTAACTTTAATGAATGACTTATGAAATCAAGGTTAAAATGATGCTTTTGAGCAACATGGATAGAAAGGGGCTATAGCATTGGGCCTTTTTGGTGCTCTAGTCTGCCCTCCGCAATCCAGGATTTACAGTAAAATAGCTTTCTGCCTACAGTTCATCTACATAAACTGTAACCATAGAAGGAATATGTTACAACTGAGAAAGAAGTCCGCATTGCAAGTTTGGATGAGGATAGAAGTAAACTTATCCCATAAAAAAAATCAGAATGGCACCATGTCAGCAACCCACAAGTGGGACATTGGTAACCATATGCACAGATGTAGGCAGTGAACAAGAATCCAAGACATCATCAATAAGTACAAGCAAAAAGATGACCAATCCATAATTACAACCTTCAAGAGTAGTATCATTTCGTGACAAAACAGAGAAAGTGATCAGGATTGAAGAAAGGTGAGTAATACTCCCATGATTTGTAGTTTGTATAGGAAAACAATATAGAATTTTCTTTGTTTTCCCTTAGTGTGAGCAGTCAACTTTATTTAAATCATCGCATGCTTGCGTCTGGAGCTTGTCATAATCCAATGTGCACCTTTAGTCACAAAAACTTTTTTCTCAAACACACAAGAAAATTGCGTATCTTTGTATCAAGAAGAGAAAAGGGGAAAAAACCCTTACAACGCACACCCACACTCTTAGGTTGTTTAACATTTAAGCTTTTAAGCTTTTAGACATACACACGCCCTATTTTCTAAGTAAGAGACCAAATACACCTCCACACAAGGGTCCTACTGTCTATCTTCAGACTCAAGAGAAGAGAAAGCTTATCGAGCCTTTGCAAGATTCCAATAATGTTGTTCCTCATTTGCAAACAACAAGGCGCCTGCCAAGCTAGGAGGAGAGCCATGAAAAACACATCGGTTGCGGTGATTCCAAATTATCCATGCCCCAAGGATGATGAGCGAGTTGAGTCCCTTTTTGGGTGAACCATCCATTCTGGACTCTGCTTTGGCCCACCACTCATCGAAGGAGGGTTCATCATGCTATGGCGAAAGGGTACTCTCCTTAGCAAAGCAAACCAAAATTCTCGTGCAAACACACACAGCACTAATAGATGATTTATAGTATCTTCTTGATCACAACGGGAGCAGCTAGCAGGATGTGGGAGACCTTGATGAGAAAGCCTATGTGTTGTCCAACATTTGTTATGTGCAACTAACCACATAAAGAAGCGGCATTTACCTAGGGCCCAAGTTTTCCAAATACACTTCCAAGGTCTGAATTCAATGGAACCAATGAAGAAACTCTTATATTCAAATTTTGCCGAGTATTGGGCTATTGGCCTGATGCCGAGAGGCGCCAAATATGAGTATCTTCCACCCCAGGTTGCAGAACCACCTCCGAGAGAATGTCCCATAGCTCAAAAAATCCAATGATGATTCCCACAGTGTGAGCTCCTTGGATATCTGCAATCCAGTCATGGCTAGTAAGGGCTTCCAGCACAGTCCTCTTATTGGCTCGTGTCAGTGCCAAAGCAGTGTAACAGAGGAAGTATCCCCGTGTCCTTCCCCTCTATTTGTTTCTTCATTATAGTTTAGCAGCTGTTAGAACTTAGAAGTGTGCAATTGTTATGGATTTTTGGCCAAAGTAATAATCAGATGTCAATTTATGTACCTTTCAAAAGGATTACCACTGTGATTAGCCAATCTCTATTGTCACCAAAATACTGCATCCTGATATCAGGAAAATTGTTTACATTGGCACTGACACTGCAGCAGTAGTGTTTCAGTTTTCCCTTCATTCTCCCACTCCTGTAAGACTTTCCTCTTCTAATACTACCTTTAAGCAAAGGAGTCACAAGCTAGCATTATCAGCTGTCGTGCTGAACAGCCTGACATAAACGTCCATCACTAAGGAAGTTCATGCAATGGATATTATTACTACGCCCTCCTTTTTTGCCAGAAACAGGATTGAGTACCTTGCCAATAAGAATAAAGCCCTGTGGGGCAGCAAATTTCATCCAGACCCTATAATGTACAGGAGCAGAAATTATGTACACAATTGGTTGCACTGCTGTTAGGTCTGAGTCATGTATACTACCATTGATTGATATTACAAATTACTAGTAGCAGTTTGCGTGTACTGCAATTCCTGTCATCCTTGGTACTTGTACATGCAAGTGCTTTCAATCTCCAGTTGTGCTTTACTTATTATAAATGATCCATTGGTTCATGTCTGTATCCAGGTCTGCTGTGTACAGTTTGCTTTGCAGTAGTAAATAGGTTTCCATCTTGTTTCTAATTCCTCCATCATCTCACCATTTATCAATGGCTTTTCATCAGGTGACTGATTTTTTTACTCATCATTGTTGAATGAATTGAGAGTGCATGGTCACACAAAATCGACCATTGATCTGGCATGTTTCTTTATACACCGAACTCCCTTCTAGTGTCATGATTGCCAGGCTCCCTTCCTGAATCCCCAATGTCGCAGTTTTCCTTCTTCCATGGTAAACCCTGGCTGGTGCAAACAAGATAGATGAGTAGCCCATAAAGTAGGTGCAGTGCTCACCAAACATTATTGAGTGTTCCACTGGATTACCAAACTCTTTGAAGCAAACCTCAACACATTTCTGCAACAGTGATGGTATAGTGAGTTTCGTAGAAGCTCAATTTTCAAGCAACAGTCTATGTCATCGAGCAAAACTATATACATAAAAATAGGGATCTATTATAAGACATTTAGCAGTCTCCAACAGAAAAGTTGGCCTACTAATTACAAAGTTATGTTTATAACTCTAAACAAACTAGCACATGGCCGCTGGAATATACATGCTCTATCATAGTTGCCCTTATCCTACCTTATTTACTCTAATAGGTAATTAATAATGGTAAACACAAAATATGCTATTCATAATGTAACATACCTTATATCTAAAAGGTGCAAGAAAAGAAATTCATGGTTAGAAAATGTTCCATAGAATGAAATAGTTATCAGTGTCAGTTTGTTGGTGAAGCAAACAGCAAAATCTCTGCATGAACTAGGATATTGATTGACAAGCATATCAGCTCCAGATTGTCCCAATGAAATATTTCAGTTTCCGACACTTAAGTAATAATCCCTCCACCCGATACATATGGACTTTTGAGTTTGTCCTAAGTCAAACTACCTTAAATTTGACCAAGTTTATAGAAACGAACAATAATATTACGATTCCGGACAGCACAAATAGGTCGACTATGAAATATATTTTCATATTTTACTCTTTGATGTGATAGATGTTAATACACTTCTCTATGGATTTGGTCAAACCTAGAAAAGTTTAATTTAGTACAAACTCATAAATCCTTCCTTTTATTTTGGGAGGAGTGTAAGGGAGAATATATAACTTCAGCTAGCAAGCAAATGCTCAAGAAGGTATCCTTATTTCGTATACATAGTAGGATTTTGTTCTCAGAAGTCAGAAATAGGACTCAGGACTGTACTTCTGCCGGTGCATCACTCAAATGCAAAGAACACCCAGAAGCCAAAACACCAATGCAAATGATAACCATGTGTTAAGTGTAGTGGAAAGCCCCTAGGAATTAGGAATTAGGACAGAGTTTATGAAATGAAGTAAATATTGCAAATCCTTCTTACATAAGAGAGCAGCAACCAGTGTTAGGAAACTGATAAGGAACGGTCCTATCAGAAGCACAAAACTATGTATACATTAAAGATTACCAAAATTTCCATGGAAATGATAGTGGCTAGCAAAATAAATCCCCTATAGATGAGTCTGAGAACTAAATTTAGATATAGTGAGGTTTAAAAGACTAGCTTGACAACAACATGCTTGTGTTGTTCAACAACTTTTCTAGGATGTATTGAAAAACAAGTTATCTAGGTGAGAGAAGAAACCAAATCACCGCTGGAGCACCTCCACCTTCTTCTGCCCCCTGAGGAAGACCTCTCTATCAACAATCTCACGCATGTACCCATCAAACTCCACAGGAACACCGCCATTGAGCCTCTTCATCTCCAAAAACCACTTGTTGTCTGTCCCCCACAAGTCCTCAAATTCATCCAAATAATGTATAACGTGCTTTGCCTTGAGTGACTCCAGCAATGCACTATTGACCCCCTCCCCCGCAACATACACATGCCGCCCTCCACCAAAAACTTCCTCCACCCTCTGTCCGAGGTCCTCACCCTTGGCATTGATATGGACCGAATCAAAGGAAGGTTGCATCCTTGAGATGATATCATCAACAATGTGCATCAAGCTTGGAGTCCAGCGTATCGCCGAGTGCAATGGGTGCATCAAATGCTTTGCCTCACCCTCGCAGACATTGTGCCAGTAGTTACCTGGCTCAACGTCTCCAAATTTCCTGACTATGAGGGTGTCCCTCACCTTGGAGAACTTCATAGGTGCAAACCTGGTGTCCTCAATTAGGCGTGCCCGGAGTTGGCCCTGCACCCCCCAACTGTCCCAATTCGACCAGAACTGTCTCTCCTCAATGATAGAGACCTGGGATTGCAGGTGCTCGACGTCGATGTAGAAGGCAAGGCGCTTGCCTTCCTCAGGCATTCCCCCTGTCCCGGGGGCAGCATAGGAGGCAACGAGGCAGAGTGTGAGATCCAGGATGAGGGTGCGGTTTAGGTAGCGAGCCTCGGCGATGGCGCAGAGGAGGCTGCGCAGGTAGTGTGGCATGGGCTTGCAACGGTCACCGCCGCCGAGGTAAGCGAGGTACGCGCCCTGAGCGAACAGGGAGCGGGAGAGCGCGGGCGGTGGCAGAGTGGCGATGGTGGCATTAGTAGCGCCGCGGCGAGGCTTGCGGGCGTTGGGACCGGAATGGTAGTCGCCGATTGAGAGGACGGAGTAGGTGCATGTGTGAGGGTCGCGGGCGATGGCGAAGCGGCGGTAGTCCTTAGTGGTGGCCTTGGAGGGGGAGTCAGAGTCTGAGCGGGAGCGCCAGGCCATGTCGCAAGAGGAGGATGAGGGGTCACCGTGGACGGGGCGGCCAAAGCGAGCAAAATGGACGGCCGGGAAGGCTTCGATGGCGCTGCGCATCATGAGATGAAACAAGCGCGGGTCGGCACAGTCGAGCGGCGAGGTGGGATCGCAGGTCTGCTCCTGAGGCTTCTGGTCGGTGAGGGTGGATGCGACATGTGGGGATGTGTAGAGGGGGAGGCGAAGGAGCGTGATGAGGAGGACGACGACTAGGAGAAGCGCGGTTGCAACCTGGACGGAAGAGGAGAGGAAGGCACCGCGCACAAGCAGAGGGCGGCTCGGATCCATCACGGTCACCCACGCACCGCGACGGCGATGAACACGACGACGGCGAAACGAGATTTGGCACAGCAGCATCCACACGTACTCTCCTGCCCAAAATATATCCTCATCTCTCTCTCTCCCATCGTCTCTCCTATCCCCCTTTGGCCCTTCCTCTCTCTCTCCCTCTCGCTCCCCTTCATAGTTTACTATTACTATTTTTGGGCGGCCATCAACGCCCGGGGTTCCTCGAGTCTCGTGAGGACTCTGTCCATCAAAGAAATGTTTTCAATCTGCACAGGTATGTTTTGAATTCCATCTTTGTTCTGTGTAACTAGGACGATACACGCGCTTCGCCGCGTGTGCAGGTACTACATGCGCCCGTTGTTATTGTGAGACTAATGATTTTAGCGCACACATGTTCATACAGTGTGATATACTGTCGAGCGATGCTCCCATATTTCTGTATAAAATAGAAGAAAGAAAACAAAGACATTAGAGATGCTCAACACCTAAATTAAAAAGAATAGGTCAAGGGGTTCACGGCGCAATGACAAAGGCCATTGGTTGGGGGGCTCCCACCCAGGGTTCAAATCCTGGGTGCGACACTTTATTCTGGATTTATTCCAGAATTTTTCGGCGCTACGCATTAAGTGGTAGGCGACGTTCCCGTCGACAGCGAGACGCCTGTGGTGACTTCGTGAACTTCAAGATTTGTCGGCTCAGTCCTTCGAAGGTGCTCATAGGGGTAGGGTTTGTGTGCGTGTGTTCGTAGGGGCGAGTGTGCATGCATGTTGAGTGTCTGTATTGTACTGTGTACTCTCAAAAAAAATTTAAAAAAAATAGTAAAGCATAAGAGTTGCTCAACACCTAAATTAAAAAGAACAGTAAAGCATAATGAAGCGATTCGGTAGTTGTTACAAAGACTGTTGCAAGCTCAAGTAAGGTACATCTATCATTTAAAATATAATCAACTACAACAACGAAAACTAAAAGCCTGGTAAGGTTGTATTTTGTGACAGATCAACATAATTAAACCATGGATGTATTGTGTCAACAACACCTAAAAAATATGTCATAACTCAAGCTAAAGAATATGAATGTCTTCTCATTATTCCGATCATCTTAAATTCCATAAGAGGGCATATTCTTCTTTTAGGCTCCAAAGAATGGTGGCCTCATTTGTGTGCTATGAAATTTAACCCTTCATTGCAGAGTCTTTTGAGGGGGTGGGGTCTATGAACCCGTATGAAATGCATGCATGAATCAGTGACAGAATATTATATTAAAACGTAAAAGAAGCATAGAGGAAAGGAAGTCCAAAAATAGATAAAACATAGGTAATGTGTGGGCAAGATGTCAACTATCATGGGAGTAACCATGGTGGAGGCCTTTCTCAGCACCATGGCCAAGATCTTGAGGATGCTGAGTTGGGAGAAAGGCAATAAAGGTACAATCTAATTCGTATGTTTATATAAGCACGAACCTCACGACAATATTGACATTGTTAAGAAAACTCAGAACACAACTGAAGTAAAAATCTCGTGATTCACAATTATAACCTAAGTGACTCATGTCCATGAATGTAAAAACTAAGTGTATAAAGTGAGAAGAGGGGAAAAAGAAAAATGGAAGGCTGCACTCCTTCATAATGATTTTCCCGTATCCCAGATAACAATTGATCATAATAGAACTGTTGGAATCAATAGTATCATAGATAATAATTGATTACAATAGAACTGTTGGAATCAATATTGCTACATATTTATGTTATACATTAGCTGAATACAAATTTTACTTGTATTGTCTAACACTTTGGATAGTGTTTCGTGCTAAACATAGCAACATACTTGTAAGTGATATGTTCATAGTACACCATTCAGTTAGCATATCTAGTCCTAACTAAGTACAGTATCCCACAGAGCCGGAAAATAGAAGACTATGTGGAATTCGTAATAAAGCTGAAGTCAGGTCAGTATGTACTGAAGTACACCAACATTTAATATTTGTTACTTTGTATTATGCAAATGTTCCTTATCAAGTGCTCCATCATGCCAAAAAGAGGTAAATGAAACTGTAGGAATGAACTCAATATGATGGTAAATAAAATCTACAAAACTAAATAAATTGAACTAAACAGCTTCCAATTTGAATAGATTCAGCATCACCAAAAATATCTTGTCCATTTGCATTAATATCTTGAAGATTACCATGCAAAAGGCAAGAAGACCAAATTAGTTAAATACATACAGAAATGAGTGTTAGGAAACAAACAGATCCATTTAGTGGATCGCAGAGTATATATTTTCACCGCCTACATACAATTTTCATGGCCTGGGCAAAAAAAAAATCAGGACATCGATTAGGAAAGAACTGAGTAAAGTTTGTTAGAAAATTGATTTAACCAATATGTAGCTTTATTGAATAAAACAAAGGCAAGAAAAAATTACAGTATTAGGATAAGGAGGCAAGATATATCACAAAAGTAATTTGTACTGATCCAATATCATAGAATAATTACGAACAGAGGTGATTTTCTCTGTTTTTATCTTTGTTCTCTTCTTAGATACATACATATGTTCAATTTAATCCGTGAAGCATCCACACGTGGAAGGGTATCCACTTAATCTAAAAACTTCATAAGAGCATAAAAGAACATAGAAGCCAAGATAAGAAAACAAATGTGTATATTGCAAAGTTCAGCTAGGCGCTAGGCGGAGTCTAGGCGCTGACCCCCAGCCTATAGCCTAGTCGGGATTAATTGCGCCTAGGCGTTGCTAGACGTTTTCCTAGGCGTTTTAATTTTTATACATACACACACATATATCTTAAATAAAAGTAGAAAATAGGAGATATATGGACCTAAAGTGAAAGAAAGGCCCATAAAAAAAAGCCCAACAACACACCTTATCCACACTCCCACCTTATCCATCCCCCTCCACCCCATCCACATGACCGCACTCCAACCCCTCCCCGCGCCCCCAGCCGCACGCGAAAAAAAAACCCGCCAGCCGCACGCGTACGCCGCCAGTCTCCTCCCTCCCCGCCCGTCTCTTCCTCCTCCACCGCCGCCTCCTCCCTCCCCGCGCCCGCAGCCGCCGGTCTCCTCCCTGCCGCCTCAACCACCTTCTTCTCTTCCTCCCAGCGCCGAGGACCGCGACTACCCCCTAGTCGCCGCGACGGGCTTCGCCTAGCGCGAAATCGCGCCTAGTCGCCGCCTAGCGGAACTTTGGTATATTGAACCCCAGCAGCCACATTGGGGCGTGCAGTGGCACATCATCAATCTGTAGCAATTTATAAGCATGCAAATGTGTAAGACAAAGATTTGCGGTTCAATTTGAGAGAGCGAGGGCAATATAAGAAAAAAAATGTACTCTCCATTGAACCCCAGTAGCCTTGTTGGGTCCTGCTAATTGAGCACACCTGGTAGTTGGATTTGTAGGAAATCATGAGATCTTGTGGATTTGGGAAAGGGAGGGTAGAAGGAGCAACAGATGGCCCTAGACCCCTGCATAAGAGCACCGGAAGACTCGGCACGGCAGCACCGCGGCCGCGAGGCATGCTCAGGCTACGGCGTCAGGGCCGCCATGCTCCAGGCATCGACCGAATCCTCCCTTGAGGACATGGGTGTGGTCTCTTTCTCGCGGAGGGGGCAGATGCCGGCGGCACCGACACCACCCACCCACACCAATTGGGTAACTGAGAGGCGAGATCTTCTGGATAGAAGAGAAGCAGATGGTGGTGAGCACTGAGGAAGTCTCAACAGCGGCGAGGAGCACGCCTGAGGTGGGAGAGGAGCGGCATGGTTGGGGACCTTGCAACGTCCGTGTGGGCCTTGGTGAAGAAGGGGACTGGATTCTCTGCTCTCCACACTTGTAGTCTCAGGCAAACTGGAAGGCAACACAGTAACAGGAAGCGAAGGCGTATCGACGTTGAGAGTGGAGGCGGCGAGGATAAGGTGATGGCACGAACTGAAGGGAAGGCGGAGATAGGCAGTTGACGCGAGATTGTATCGCCATTTTCGCCATTCTATTCTACGCCGGTGAGCGGTGAGTCATGAGCAAGAAGGAAGTGTTTTTTTTACTGCAGCGGCGCAACGCGTTAGGCCAACGCAAGTGGAGACACCTGGTGAGGACTAATTTGCCACCACATGCTAGGACTGAAGCGGCTTTGGTGGTACGTTTCGGTTGCTGAAAGGATCGTGGAGCCATGAGCACGTGGATGGACGCCAAGGACCCAAATCCATGCTCGCACAGGAGGGTGTCCACGTGCCGGGCACGCGTCAGCACGGGCAGATCTCGTGGAAGCACGAGTGCGCTGAGATCACGCGGAAACGTTCCCATATTAGGATCTACATATTTCCATTTGATGGAATGCTCATCAGCTAACTTTGCGTAGTTCGGATTCAACTCTATTGAGTGATCTGTTAGATCCTTTTTGCAATTCTATAATTGTCATGTTAGTTATTGGTTTTGTATATTGTTCTGAATATGGGATCTTCTTAGACTAATATATAGATCATGTCGTTCCAAGTCATTTAAAACAAGTTAGTGCAAGTCCAAACATAATATGAGCATAATAACAAATTTAAAACATAATATAAACTAATATGTTGGCTAAGTACAAATTCAAGTAAACAACATATATTATGTCGAGAAAATAATTTAAACGGACCTGTTGCCCAGATCCTCTATGCCTGTTAGCCTTATGACCCGGTAGTTTGCAAACACTACACAAATTTTGACCACGTGTCTCATTGAAGTCTCCCCTCCATACCTGTCATCACCGTACCCTCTTATAGCGTCCATGTCTCCCTTTAGACGCTTCTTCTTTCTTCTACCCTTACCTAACTTCTTAAGGTCTGGATTGGGGGCATATTGAGGTCCATGAAATGGGGGCCACTGCGAAGGGTCAAGATATGGCTCAAAACTCTTCTCCCATACTTTTAAGGTGTTTGACCGGAGGTACAATGGAGACATATATGTCGGAGACAGGTAGTCGTATCTGCGCATCTTACAGGTTGTTATCATGTGAGAGCAAGGGGCGTGCATGATCTGTGGGATGTTACAACTGCACTGAACGGTCTCTAAATCAACCCGGTAGTTCTGTCCATGAAAGGATCAAGATGCCTAAGAGGGGCGGTGAATTGGGCTCTTTTTAATTTCTAGACAAGAATTAAACCTATCAAGAGCCAATTAACCCCCTAGTGCCTACCGATTGTGTGTCCTAGCTAGAAAGCGGTAGCAAGCCAATTGAAAGAGAAACCCTCCTACACAATTCTAGTATGAATTGAAAGACAAGAGCAGAAAGTAATGCGGTATGAAAGAGCTAGGGAAAGAGATGCTTGACACGGCGATGTTTTGCCGAGGTATTGAGGAGTCGACACTCCCCCTAGTCCTCGTTGGAGCACCTCGCAAGGTATAGCTCCCCCTCCATCCCGCGCAAGGGATGAGTGCTCTCTACGGGCCGATTCTTCGCCACTCCGGCTCGGTGAATCGCCCACAACCGATCACAAGTCGATGGAGAAGGGCCGCCGACAATCTTCCAGCGATCACCTTCCTCCGAGCACCACCGGACCGTCTAGGTGATGTCGATCACCAAGAGAAACAAGCCTCGATCTTCGCTTGACTCACTCAAGCTTCACAACTAGAGGATGCACACTTGAACTCTTGGATGAACTAGAGGAGAGGATGGATGGATTCACAAAACACTCTCTCTCTCTAGGGCTCTTGCTCTCTTCCCAACCTTCTCAAGAACTTCAACAACTGAAATGAGCAAATGCAAGGTGGGAGAGAAGGGTGAGGAGCTATAAATAGCCCCCCAGAAAACTGCCTCGGGCTGGCATTTCAAGTTGGCGACGGACGCTCCGTCGCTAGCCCCAATGGCTAGTTCTTGTTCACATCAGTAGGCGCCGGACGCTCCGACGCTTGGCGACGGACGCTGCGCCTCAGCGTCCAGCGCCAACTGGCTGCTCTCGGGTTTCTGGGAAAATATTCCCGGACGCTCGCGGGCGTCTGACGCCCATGCGATGGACGCCTCCATCGCAAATGGACGTCTCTGGAGCTCTCTGTAACGCCGCCGGACGCTAGGGCGTGCATACGTCATCGTCCGGCGCCCTGGACCTCAGCGCCCGACACTCAGAAAACAGCTCCCTCAACTTCGGTTTTCGTCGCGATGAATATGGAAGCTATTCTAGGCTATCTTACGGTCACCATAGGCTTGCTTAGAGCTAAGGTTGTCAAGTGTGCACCACACCTAAGTTATGAAGCTCTCCTAAGTCAAGCTACTAGTCTCAACCCCTCTTAATAGTACGGTCAAAGATCAAATAGAAGCCCTATCTATTTCTAAGTGCCCTTCATCACCTTATGGCACTTAGCCTATCATTCTAGGGTCTTCATCATGTCTCTTTGAAATCCGAAATGATATCCATCTTGGGGCTAAGTGATAACCATTGATGCCCATTCATGTTGATCACTATGGCTAAGATACGCATAGCCTCTGCAAACCACACGTTAGCCATAATAATCGCTAATTGCCGTTAATCACCAAAACCAATAGGGCCATGATTCTTCAGTCCACCATAACGCTCTCCGCCCATAGTTGTGCCACCAATCCCTCTGACACTATAGATATAACTGTTATTTCCATACGGCTCACCGGTCTTCTGATTGGAATATTATTTTTCCTCCTCAATAAATTCTTGGGCTGCCTTTCCCCACACCCCAGTCTCAAGTATATCCCTTTGCGCAAGCTGCCACCTCTTCACAAAATATTCGTTGCACTTGAGAAACAAGTACTCAACAACACCTGATACTCACAACCCTCATACTCCACGAAACACATGGTTGAAAGACTCGGACGCGTTGGTAGTCATGATGCCATACCTAAATCCACCCTCGTCAAATGCTAGTGCCCACTTTTCCTTTTGTTCCATCTGGTCATATAACCATGTCTTGTCGGCTTCGTTCATTACCTTGTCTACATCTTTCAATGTCTCCTCGAACTGAGACTTTGTATGTACATTACATAGTGCATTAACCTTCTCACATACTTCCTTCTTCCTCTGTCGCCGCCAATAATTAGCGCCAAAATGACACATGCACCATCTATGCACTATGGGCGGGAATCCTTCGATATACTGGTACGTAGAAGCCTCATGAACCATGACCACGACAAATTGTTCTCTCCCTCTGCCAAAGCAAAGGCAAGGGGAACTATCTGATTCTCAGGATCAATAGCAGCAACCATCATCAAAGTGCTCTTGTACTTTCCGGTGAGGAAAGTGCCATCAATAAGCACCACAGGCCTACAGAACTGGAAAGCCCACTTGTTGGGGATATTACCTCAGCATATTCCCAGGGACCTTATGGGCCTGCCGATCGGAGGACGACCCAGCCCACGAGGCCTTGCGGCACGCGACCAGCCCGTCGTGCTCGCCAAGGACTCCGAAGAAGCCTTGCTCGCCAAGAAGAATCCTAGTAGATAGACTCGGATCCCTTACCAAAAGGAAGCGATCGTAATCTGTTAGGATATGGAAACTGTAACCTTGCTCCCCAGCTATATAAGGCGAGCAGGGACCCTGAGAGTTCCCTTGTGTTTTGGTTTTGAGTAATTGATGAAACCCACCTAAGTACTAACCTTGGATCTCTAGGTGTGAAATATGAGATAGGTTGGTACATACCATGTGTTGGAGCAAGGTGGATCAAGTGGATGGCACAAGCTCTAGCATGGTTGTGGAAAGGAAAATGGTGTGAAGGCAAAGGTGAAAGCTAGGAACCATTTTTGGTTTGGTGATCAAGACATCATAGAGGATGTGATCACATTTAGGATAGATAGCCATACTATCAAGGAGGGAGCTCTTAGGTATGATTACGGTTATCATGTGCCACTAGGTTCATATGCATTGCATTAAAATCAATTGAACTAATGAAACAACCAACTAATTCCAAGATAAATGTGAACTAAAAGCTAACACACGTGCACAAGTTTTGGATCGCTTAGTGTTGGCTCTTGGAAGCTTGGGAGAAGTTGGTGGCTGAGTTTGGCAGAAGAAGGCAGTCCGGACATAGGGTCCGGATGCTAGGGTATGGGCTGTCCAGACCATCGGAGATGGGTCCGGAAGCATACCCTAGGCTTGGCTAGCTGTGAGCAGTGGTTCGGACACAGTGTGCGGTCCGGACGCAGGGATCCGAACGCGCGGCCGGATTCCTCGCGCTCTCTATTGCTTTTTGTGTGGAGGGACCGGATGCAGGATGATGGTCTGGACCGTGATCCGGACGAGGGTCCAGAGGTGCGCTGCTCGGGGCTGCTCTCGGGTGCGCTCAGGAGCCCAGAATTATATTTCCGGACGCAGGAGGCTTTGGTCCGGACCCGCACTATTGCGTGCGTCCGGATCCACATGGCAGGCTGTGGCAAGTGCGGGAGTCTGGCTGTTTGAATGGCAGGGGCACCGGACGCAGGACCGTTGGTCCAGTTGGTGCGCTGCGCGCGTCCGGAGCTTGCGACCGGAGTCCTTCTCAGAGCCATTGGCTCTCGGCTGGCAGTGGTTGGCTCTCGGCTGGCAGTGGGTCCGGACACAGATGATGGTCCAGACCCTATGTGAAAAGTGCATCCGGAGGTACGTACAGAAGAGGGAAAAGGGTGGAAACGGCTAGTGTTTGAGTGTGGGCTATATAAAGTGATATGACCGGCCCTTGGGGCAATCTCTTGCACTCCTACATCACTCATACACTTTTGCTTGCTTGAGAAGCTCCACCACTCACCTCTCACAACATATTTGACATATTCATGAGAGATTGAGTGAATCCAAGTGCATTGCTTTGTTGATTGCATTCTAGTGGAACTTGGTGATCGTCGTCATCGCGGAGCTATTGTTATTCTTGGAGGTTGCCACCTCCTAGACGGCTTGGTGCGACGAGGATTGTTGAGCGGAGAAAGGTGATTGTCTCCGGCTCCGATCGGTGGATTGTGAGGTGTTCTTGAACCTACCCCGCAGGAGATTTGCGAAAGGTATCTCTAGTGGATTCCGTGTAGCTTGGGGATCCCCATCTTGTGTTGGTTGTGCGGCACCCGGTGACGGGTTTGGCTTCTGATTGCCAATTAGCGCGTGAACCTCCAAGTGGTTGTATCGCTACAACGAGGACTAGCTTGTTGGCAAACAAGTGAACCTCGGTAAAAAATCATTGTGTCAACTTGTCTTTACCAAGGATTCATATTGTGATTAGTTAGCTATTGGCTTATCTCTTCACGTTGGTATAACCATTCTTACTCTAGCTTTGTATTACATTCTTTACATTCTTGCAAAGTAGAGCCTCTAGCTTAGCTTGTGTAGCTTATTCTAGTAGCTCTAGTTATCTAGCTCTTGTGTGTGACATAGAATATATCTTGCTAGTAACTAGAATTGGTAGGTGGCTTGCATAACCATAGAGCTAGAGCAAACTTGCTTTTAGCCGTGTTTTATTCTAACAAGTTTGCTTAAGTGTTGTTGTAGAAATTTTTAATTAGGCTCTTCACCCCCCTCTAGCCATTCCTAGACCTTTCAAGTGGTATCAAAGCTAGTACACTGTAATCAAAGGCTTAACATCCCACGGTGTTAAAATGGCTCAAATCAACAACACCGGAAGGGCACCCAAGTTTGATGGAAACAATTATAGCTATTGGAAGGCCTTGATGACCACCTATCTTAAATCAATCAACCGGAAGATATGGTTGGTGGTCGACAAGAAGTTTGAGGTGGTAAATGAAGAGGCACCCACCGCGGTCGAAGAAGAAAATCTCCAAAACAATGATATTGCTTTGAGTGCTATTCATGAAGCAATCTCAAGAGAAGTATTTGAGCAAATCAAGAATTTGGAAAGTGCTCATGAGGCATGGAAGAAGCTAGAAGAGTCTTATGAAGGGACTCAATCCATGAAGGGAGCAAAGGCTTACATCTTGAAAGAGAAGTTTGCAAGCTTCAAGATGAAGGAAGATGAAAATGTGCCGGAGATGTTCAATAGGCTTGAGGTGCTTGTCAATGACCTCAAGGAACATGGAGAGAAAGTGGAAGACAAGGATTTCTCATTCAAATTTTTGAGGAACCTTCCCTCAAGATTTGAGATGCTTGTCACTCTATTGGTGAGGAGTGGATTGGACACAATGACACCAAACCAAGTTCTTGGTGAGGTGATTATCGATGACACCTTTAGAGAAGACAAAGACAAGATTAGAGAGAACAGGAGAAGAAGGATGAGAAGAAGGAAGACAAGAAGAAGAGTGTGGCATTCAAAGCCACAGCATCATCAAAGGGCAAAGCAAAGTGTGATGAATCTAGCAATGATGAGTGCTCAAGCAATGATGATGAAGATGATGAAGAAGAGATGGCCTTCTTTGTCAAGAAATTTGGCAAGTTCATGAAGAAGAAGGGCTATAGAGCTAGAAGGAAGAAGAACTCCTTCAAGAGCAAGAACAATGACAAGAGGTGTTTCAAGTGCAATAGCAAGGATCACTTCATTTCGGATTGCCCTCTTCATAGTGACAATGAAGATGATAAGAAGGGAAAGAAGAAAGAAAAGAAAGAGAGCAAGATGTTTCTCAAGAAGAGCAAGAAGGGAGGCTCATATGTTGTCACTTGGGATAGTGATACAAGTGATGATGATGACTCAAGTGATGATGAGAAGAGATCAAGCAAGAAGAAGTCTCTTGCAAGCATTTCTATGAAGAACAAGATCTCTCTCTTTGACACTCCATCGACATGCTTCATGGCTTGGCCAACTAAGGTACAATCGATGATGAGTGTGACTCTAGTGATGATGATGATGAACCCACTAAAGATGAACTAGTTGAAATGTTGGATGATGCTAAGACTCACTTTGACATCAAGAGAAAGGAGTGCAAAGCATTGTGAAAAGAGCTCCAAGCTCTTAAGCAATCCTTTGATGGGCTCAATCTTTCTCATGAGAGGCTAGAGGTAGCCCATGAGAAGCTTGGCAAAGCTCACTCTAAGCTTGAAAAAGCTCACTCATCTCTTGTTGAGCAAAAGGAGAAAGAGCATGTTTTAACATGTAACATGGGAACAACTTGTGATATAATTGATGAATCATTCTATCAACCCATCATCATCACTCCAACTAACCCTTCTTGTAGCACTTCTAACTCTATCTCTTCTACTAGTGATGTTGTCACTTGTGATACTTCACTAACGGTTGAGAATGAGAACCTTAAGAAGGAGGTTGGTAAGCTCACTCTAGCATTAGGCAATGCCTATGGTGGAGACGCCTGCTTGCTTAAGTTCTTGGGTAACCAAAGGTTCTCCCTTTGCAAAGAGGGACTTGGCTATACCCCCAAGAAAGGCAAGGCGGCCTTTGCAACTCCAAAGCCTCACTTTGTGAAGAGCAATGGCCGGTTTTGCTCAAGTTGCAAGAAAGTAGGGCATGATGAGCAATATTGCAAACTAAACCAAAGCAAGATAAAATTTACACATGCATCTATTCGCTTTGATTCTAGTTATTTGCTTACCAAGGGCAAGAAAGGTGTGATAGCTAAGTACATGGGTACACCCAATGAGAGCTCAAAGAAGAAAGCTATTTGGGTACCTAAGTCCTTAGTCACTAACGTTGGAGGACCCAAGCAAGTATGAGTACCTAAGAAGAATTGAATTGTTTTGTAGGTCAATTATAAAGCCAGAGGGAGGCATTGGGTGCTTGATAGTGGGTGCACTCAACATATGACCGGAGATTCAAGAATGTTCAACTCTATCAAGCAAAATGATTGCAATGGGATTGAATCTATCACATTTGGTGACAATGGCAAAGGCAAAGTCAAAGGGCTTGGTAAGATTACTATATCCAATGACATGAGCATATCAAATGTGCTGCTAGTAGAGAACTTGAACTTCAACTTGCTATCCGTAGCTCAACTTTGTGATCTTGGATTTAAATGTATCTTTGGAGTTGATGATGTAGAGATCATAAGTGTAGATGGCTCTAACTTGATATTCAAAGGTTTTAGATATGAGAATCTATACTTAGTTGATTTCAATGCCAAAGAAACTCAATTGTCAACTTGCTTGCTATCCAAATCTAGCATGGGTTGGTTATGGCATAGAAGGCTTGGTCATGTTGGAATGAGGCAATTGAACAAATTAGTCAAGCATGATCTAGTTAGAGGCTTGAAAGATGTGGTCTTTGAGAAAGATAAGCTATGTAGCCCTTGTCAAGCCAGAAAACAAGTTGGAAATACTCACCCTAGTAAGATCATGATGAGTACATGCAAACCATTTGAGCTCTTGCATATGGACTTGTTTGGACCAACCGCCTACACTAGCATTGGTGGAAACAAATATGGCTTTGTGATAGTTGATGATTTCACTAGATATACATGGGTATTCTTCTTGAGTGACAAGAGTGAAACATTTGATACATTCAAGATCTTTGTCAAGAGATGCCAAAATGAATTTGAAACAACTATCAAGAGAGTATGCTTAGTGAATACAATGTGAGTGATTCTTTTTGGGCCGAAGCTATCAACACGGCTTGCTATTATAGCAACCAACTCTATTGCCACAAGATGCTTGAGAAGACACCTTATGAGCTATTGAATGGAAGAAAGCCAAATATTGCATACTTTAGAGTATTTGGATGCAAGTGCTATATATTGAAGAAAGGTGCAAGATTGATCAAATTTGAGAAGAAATGTGATGAAGGATTCCTACTTGGCTACTCAACTACAAGCAAAGCTTATAGAGTATGGAATCTTACTCATGGCATAGTTGAGGAAGTACACGATGTGGAGTTTGATGAAACAAATGGATCTCAAGATGAGAATGACAACCATGATGATGTGAGAGGTGAACCATTGGTCAATGCAATGAAGAATATGGATACTGGGGACATTCGGCCAAAGCAAGTGGATGATGAGTAAGATATTGAAGATCAAGTGAATCCTTCATCCAATGTGCGACTCAATCAAGCTAGTTCATTCTCTCCAACTCAAGATCAAGAAGCTAGTTCATCTACTGAAGGACCGAGAACGGCGACCAGAGGGGGGGGGGTGAATGGGAGCCTCAAATTTCTCTCGAAATATTCGGGCCACTCTTCCCAAAAACAACCCTAGCAAGAAAGCTTACTGCACCAGCAATATCATGACCCTAGAGATGGTGGATACCTTTGGTGATGACCAAGAGGTACAACGGATCTTCTGGAAACCAAAAACTCGACCGAGACACCGATAGTGTGGCTCTCAAACCCTAGAGAGAAGAGAAGAGAGCTCACCCAAAAGTGCTTATGATAACTGGTCTCACAAGTGCTTCATCAAGTTCCCTGCGTGATTACGAAACCAACGCAATAAACGAAACTCAATTCGGAGTCCGGACGAGGGAGAAATGGCCAAAACAATCGCGAAGAAAATCCTGAAAAACGTTGCTGGAAGGGCGACGGACGCTGGTGATGGACGCTGATCAGGGCAACGGACTGAGTCCATCGCAGCTAGAAAAAAACAGCCTGAAACAGACCTAGGCGACGGACGGTCGGCTCGGGAGCGGGCAGTGTCCAGACCCTTCGTGGGGAGCGTCCAGACCCTGTGCGGGCAGCGTCCAGACCCTGTGTGGACCGTCCAGACCCTGCGTCCGAGCGTCCAAACACGAAAATCGTTTTCACTCCACCAAATCTTCCCAAAACTCAACCAAATGAACTCCAACTGCAACCAAACTTTGTAGGCATGATCTTTGTACAGTAGGGGAGCTATCCCGAAGAAATCATCGCTCAATTTGGTTTAGAGTAACAGGGAGAGAAGAGATTTGGGAGAAAACTCAAGAATGAAGAACTATGCAAAGAAAATTCTTGATCTACGTACTCGTGAGGTTTGAGGAGAAACCCTTCGGTGCAAAGATGCTCCTCACGATTACGAACAACTTGGTTCAAACGGATTTGCAAAATCTACTCCCTACAAAGATATTTCATCTCGGGAATAAAGAGGGAGCCAAAGCAAAACGCGAAGAACACAAGCAAAACGAGAGACGCGATCAAGTAATCAAAGCCGCCATGGCTTATGGAGGGTAAGGCCTCTGATTCCCACTGAAAACAAAGTGAAAATCCTTACAAAGGTTGGAGAGATCAACCTAGGGACCTCATGAACTAGAGAGAGGTTAGAGAGAATGAGAGAGAGTTGGGGAAAATGATTAGGGTTCAAGAGGTGGGATGAGGGATACCCCTTCACCCCCTACTTATCGGGCTTTGGCTATTTCCCAAAGACCCCCTAGATACATTGAGTGAACTACCTAGCCTAAGCATTGTAGTCCAAGCTCCAGAAAATATCTCCCGCATTTTGAATGGATGGCCCCGCTTCCTGCTGGGAGTTGTCGTCGCCTCGACGCAACCTCCAGGATTCCGCCACGTGCCATCCCCGCTTCCTCGGAAGCTCCACCTAGGTTTTGAGGCCCAAACCCAGGAAACCCGTCACCGGTAGCTTTGGGCTCAACTACCGAACCCCGAGTTTTGAGGCCCAAACTCGGAAACCGTCCTCAGATGGTTTTGAAGCCCAAACCACCAAACCGCTCGACTCGAGCCACCTTGTCTTCGCCCAGTCGGACTCCAAGTCACATGAGCCTCCGCTCGTCCACCGTCTTGACTCGGTCGACTCGGTCTACCTCCATGTCTTCTCGCACTCGCCGGTGCCAAGTACTAGCCACCACAGCTAGTCCATCGACGCCCATGGTCCCTCAGTCCGAGCCCCACTTCCGCCCTTCACCGCTCTCAGTACTTCATCATGGCAAGCCTCTACTCGACCTTCTCCACGCCATTGACCATTGTCACTAGGCATAGCACCTGCACACCACAAGCCGATAGACAGACACACATTTGCTTTCGCAAAGAGGTTAGTTCAAGCCACTCAAACTAAACCACTCAAGTGTTGGGCAATCACTCATCACAAAACTGAACTACATGGGTACTTATCCACCATGTGTTCGCAATCTCCCCCTTGATGAGTGCATTGTCAACACAAGTGCATTTCAGATTTGAGCCACAAGGTAAAGCTCTCCAAATGATCAAAAATCTATGAAAGCCAAAAACGGGGTCACTTGAGAGAAGCAAAACAAGTCCAAAACTTGGTTCCCAAAGACATGGGCAACGGCTCGACGCAACCAAGTAAAACAAAGCTAGCCCTCAAGAAGAGGCAGAAACGGGCTCAACACCGCTAGCAAGTCCAAGAAATAAAACAAAGCTCTCAAAGTTCAGAATACTAATTGAAGCACTAAGGGAGCTCAAAGATACCAATTAAAGCTCATAAGGCTCAAGAAGCCAATCGAAACCTGTCGAAGCCAACAAAGCAAGCTAGACCCTCCAGAAGAGGTAACGACTCAACACATCTAGCAAAAGCTCCCCCTGAGCCAAAACAAGATACCAATTGAATGCCTTAAAGCAAAAAGAAGCATAAGAACTCCCCCTTGGGCAAATAAAGATCTAAACCAATGAAACCAAAGAGATGCACATCTCTCCCCCTTGACTAGTGCAAGTATGAAAATGCACTGTTTTCCTTGGTTGGATATGAACGAAATGCACATATCTCCCCTTGTGCTCACAACATCAAGCTCTATCAAATGGATGTGAAGAGTGCATTTCTCAATGGGTATATCAATGGATTGGTATTTGTTGAGCAACCACCCGGTTTTGAAGATGACAAGAAACCCAACCATGTGTACAAGCTAAGGAAGGCATTATATGGATTGAAGCAAGCTCCTAGAGCATGGTATGAGAGGTTGAGGGATTTCCTCCTCTCTAAGGGATTCATTATGGGGAAGGTTGGCACTACCCTATTCTCCAAGAAGATTGGAAGTGACTTGTTTGTATTGCAAATCTATGTGGATGACATTATCTTCGGGTCAACCAATCAAGAGTTTGTGAAGAGTTTGGCAACATGATGGCCAAATAATTTGAGATGTCTATGCTTGGAGAGCTTAGTTACTTCCTTGGTCTTCAAGTCAAACAATTGAAGAATGGGACTTTTGTTAGTCAAGGCAAATACATCAAGGACATGCTCAAGAAGTTCAATCTAGATGAAGCAAAGTCTATTAGTACACCAATGGGGCCAAATGGAAATTTGGATGGTGATGCTAGTGGCAACATGGTAGATCAAAAGCTATATAGATCAATGATTGGTAGCTTGCTCTATGTGACCGCATCAAGACCGGATGTCATGTTTAGTGTATGAATGTGTGCAAGGTGTCAAGCATCTCCTAGAGAGTAATTTGAAGGCCACAAAGAGGATATTGAGATATTTGAAGCATACACCTAATGTTGGGTTGTGGTATCCTAAGGATCAAACTTTGAGTTACTTGGATACTCTGACTCGGACTATGCGGGTTGCAAGATAGAAAGGAAAAGCACATCGGGCACTTTTCAATTGCTTGGAAGATCACTAGTCTCATGGTCATCAAAGAAGCAAAATAGTGTGGCACTCTCTACCGCCGAAGCCGAATACATTAGTGCGGGGAGTTGTTGTGCATAAATCATATGGATGAGAGCTACTTTGAATGATTTTGGAGTCAAATTCAAGCAAGTGCCTTTGCTATGTGACAATGAAAGTGCAATCAAGCTCACCAACAATCCGGTTCAACACTCAAGAACAAAGCATATTGATCTCCGCCACCATTTCATTAGAGAACATCAATTGAAAGGGGACATTTCTATCACTAGTGTTGGTACCGAAGATCAATTGGCCGATATCTTTACCAAGCCACTAGATGAAAAGAGGTTTTGCAAGCTAAGGAATGAGTTGAACATACTTGATTTCTCCAACATGAGTTGATGCACCCCCACTTATATGACATGCCTCTACTCCTACAATGCAAGGTAAAAGTTGATTTGAGAGCATTCATGCATACCTTGTTAGGACTTGTGTAGAGCATCTAGTCATCACTCATCCTTCTAGGCTCATTCGTGAAAACTAAAATGTCTTTGATGCTTATATGGTGCCACTATAGATTCTATGAGTTGATATGATCTAGTGGTGGCATATGACATGTTGATGTGCTTGCAATCCTAGTGTTTGCTCTATGTCTGTGAACTCAAAGTGTTTAATTCAACATAGGCAAGATAACCATCTTAGCATGTGTGAAGAAACTTGTCTATGGTTTAAATCGAATTAAATATCTTGGGCAAGTAGCTTAGATCAAGCCAAAGTTGAAAACAATTTTTCACCCTATCTCACACTAAGGGGGAGCTAAAACTTGAATATCTATAATTGGTCCCACCTTTTTGTGTCAATTGGATGACAAAGGGGGAGAAGTTATTGGTCTAAGAGATCAAGGGGGAGAAATTGAAAAGATATAAAATGGGAGAAACATGATAAGGGGAGAAAATGAAGAATCAATTTTAAAAGAGAACATACAAATAGGGGGAGCAAGCTCATGAACACTATTGTTATATTTGAATGTTTGCATCCTCATATGTATTGTTGCACAAGTTCTTAAAATTCAAAATATTTGCTTGAGTGGTGCTTGCTAGTGATACAAATTGAATGATGATTGATCAACTAGCATGCATAGGATGATAAGCTAGATAATAGTTTCAAGTAGTTTTTCAAGTTGTATCTAGAACCCTCTCTTTTAATGTCGATCTCACGAGGTTTCTAGTGTTTACTTGATGTCTAGCTAATCATGGTGCTAAGGGTGATTCTAAATTCCGCACTCCGATGGTATCACGCTTCAAAGGTCTACTCTTACACCTTAGCATCATTTGGTAGCTATTTACTCTCCCACAATGTCTATCTATACATATGTGCAAATCTTGAACAAAACTCATGGATCACATATGTAGGGGAGCTAATAACTACCCAACCGAATTTGTGTAACTTGTCCAAATCTTGAATCTTTGATTAACATGCTTGCACAAGCAACTCAAGTTCAAAATGATTATATTTCATATCTTTATGGAAGGGTTGTCATCAATTACCAAAAAGGGGGAGATTGAGAGTTCCCTGTGTTTTGGTTTTGAGTAATTGATGAAACCCACCTAAGTACTAACCTTGGATCTCTAAGTGTGAAATATGAGATAGGTTGGTACATACCATGTGTTGGAGCAAGGTGGATCAAGTAGATGGCACAAGCTCTAGCATGGTGGTGGAAAGGAAAATGGTGTGAAGGCAAAGGTGAAAGCTAGGAACCATTTTCGGTTTGGTGATCAAGACATCATAGAGGATGTGATCACATTTAGGATAGATAGCCGTACTATCAAGGAGGGAGCTCTTAGGTATGATTACGATTATCATGTGTGTTGGTATTTCTTATGACTATTGGATAAATCCGCAAGCGCACAGATTATACCGTTGTAGCACTTCACCAAGGAGTATTCCGAGGTATCGTAATTTATATTATCCCAAAGGAAAGCCTTGCTAGAAATGATAATTGGATAGAGATCCTAGAGAGCACCTCAACTTTAGTACCAACTAGTATAGGGGGGTAAATGATAAATGTGATAGGAAGGGGTTGATGAATGAAGAATCTACGGTAAAAGATACTTAGAACGGACCTCAGAGACTAGCTAGGTGGGAGGACAACGAGAAGAGAACAAGGACTCCTATGTACTTCACTCTACTTCAATATACTTAGCTAATTAACTAGTCTAGACACTATAGTTTGTCTCCTCAATACAAGTATGTTAGGCGAGGGGATAGATCAGTAGGAGGACAAAACTCCTACCGGACCGCGCCCTCTTCTTACGGGGGCCTTACCTTTTAAGAACTTGCCTAAGAACACGTGGTGGAATACAACGACTAGACAAGGCTGTCACCTCTTGCTAGCTACCACAAACAATCCATGCAGCAAGTGATAACCAAGGATAAGATGATGTATAAGCACCACGCTTACAAATAACATACTACTTTGACTACAATCTATAATCAAAGCACCCTATGACAGGCAATGATCGCATACGGGAAAGGTCACAAGGATCACAGACTATGGGTGTGAAGGCTATTAAAGAGCAAAAGAATATAGCAAGACTATATCTAGTATAGAAATGCTCAAAGTAAATACTAAGTAAAGTAAAGAGAAAGATATATATTGAATAAGATAAAGTCTTACAAAGAAGAAAAGATGCAAGAGCTATACCAGACTCTCCAGAAGAAGACTCCGGAAATCCCGAGCATAGCTCGACTCAACTCTAACTCCCACTCTAGACTAACTCCTAGAACAATCTAAGGAATAGAGCTTGTAGGCTTCATCCCGAGCATAGCTCGACTCAACTCTAACTCCCACTCTAGACTAACTCCTAGAACAATCTAAGGAATAGAGCTTGTAGGCTTCTTCTTCATGATTAGAGAGGTGGTGTGACCCTCTATTTATAGTAGGAGGTGGAGTAGGGGCTACTCCAGCGCCACGTCAGCGATCCAGGGTCCTTCCATTCTCCACCCTTGGATCCAACCGACCATGGAACCGACCAAGGCATGGATGGTGATGATCCAACACGTGGGAATGAACTATGGCAGTTGGGGGGAGCCAAACCGACCTAGGTGGCATTCGGCCGAACCCCTATGGCTAGTGGGCCCTCTCTTGCCTCCTGGGATGAGGTCCCACCAGTCAGGGACTGAGTGGGGCCCATTTGTGCCTGAAGTTGGTTTGGGCGAACCCCCTAGGGGGTGCCTGGCCCACCTCTTGCTCCCTGGTGCTGGTCCCACTCGTCATAGGTGTTGGTTGTTGGTTCTGTGATGTTTGTCACGTTTATCTCCTTGGTGTGGGCCCATGGATCCATGTGTTTCGCTTGTGAGCCGTTGAGAGGAAACACAGAGTGATCCAATGGATGGATTCCACTCTAGAGTGCCTCTCTTGGATCATGGCCGAGAGGGGAGAGCATGGTGGGCCCATAGGGTGGTCGGTCGACCCCCTATGTGGGCCCAACTGGCTCTTCTTTGCTCCATTTGTTCATTCCTGCACTCAAACACTCATGGACATGTGGAACTAGTTATTTGATAAAGTATGCTCATGATGTGTTTGTTTATCCTTGATCCTTGGATTGGTGGCACCATTTTAGATATGTAAAAGATGGTCATAATTTATGCAAACAAGATCCCCCAAGCTTAACCTTTGCTCGTCCTAAGCAAACAATCAAACTTAGCTTGATGTATCAGGAGTTTCTACTATGCTTCATATTTCAAGAGTACTAAGTCTACAACAATCATACTTCTCTTTTGAATGGAAAAGTGAGCAATAAAGACTCACCCATATTACCTTAGTCCTTCATGGGGCTTATAGCTTTATCCTTTGTCTTGAGAGGTTGAGAGATAGAACAACTTGACTTGAGCACTAGTTTTCTCATTCTTTCACAAGTTTCATATCGGAGGTTTTGTAAAAGAAAACTTAGTGTTCCTCAAATGGTACTCTCGAGTTGCTCATAAGGTGTATGATTCCTCACCAAGGCATATATCAAAGTTTGCCTTCTTTCTTCCTATCTCTAAAGCTTATGTGTAGCTATAGGTAGGGATCAAAGATATAGCAAACTTACCTTGCATATATTGTAAAGTCAAATTCCGGATCCGAGGAGAGAAGTGTCATACTCTTAGATCAAGATGTGCAAGTGTGTGGAAACATGGAAAATGATCAATACTCCTATATGTGGATAATCTCTCTTTCCTAAAATTATTTTTGAGACATAGCTATCTGTTTCATTTTTCTATGAGCTTTGAAGATGCTCATTCATTTCATCATTTTTTTCAAGAGATCTTTGGAAATGCTCATAAACATTAGGACTTTAGAGTGCCCTTGGATTTTTTCATAATTTTGCATAGTCTATGTCTCATTTACTAGCAACAAACTAGAGAGAGTTTTTCTACTTAGAGCATGTAGTATGAACTATGTGGAAATGTGAGGCATGTTTCTGCGTACTTCCAGTGTAGAAGTAGCATGTATATGTGGCGTGTATGTGATCTTGATCTTGGGAGCATGATAAATCTCTCAACAAGGGTCACGAAACTTGACCAAACTCAACACAAAGCAAGCAGCTTATGTAGAAAGCTTATATCATGAAAGATCATGTATGGCTTTGGTAGGAATTGTCACCATTGAGGAACATCAAAGTGTTTTTATCATTTTAATAAATAAAACTCCGATAGTCATTCTTGCTTGGAACAAAATTATAGCAGCTCTTATCTTGTCATATCATGTCTCACAACAACTTAGACTTAGTTACGGCATTTGCAACTCACAAAAGTTTGAGGTTCATGATGGTTTCTTTTAAGCTAAATAATCCATACTTAAAGAATTACCAAGTTGTAAACTAAGTTCTAGAGAAACACTCAGCAGAGCAAATATTCATCATTTCCATAGGAGATATTAATTTTCATGGAATATGTGAGAGTGAAGTAAGATAAAGTCTTTTTATTTTATTTTATCATATGCAGATTTTTTTTAAAATACAAAGACAAAAGATAAGCAAGGAAATGCATAAATATAACTGCTGAAATTAAAAACTTACCTTAGTGGGGAGGGAACCTCCCCCAAGCTTGTCTTTTGATTAATAATGCGGCGGATGTGGATGTTGTTGCCGCCAAAAGTCCCAACGCCGATGTTGTTCTTCATGCATTTCTTGAATGTTCTCGGTCGTTTGCTGGACAATACGTGTTGTCTCATCGTGCTCAACACGCAACTCACCAACGATGTTGGTAAGATGATCAAATTCTTGCCGTAGTCCACGATGCTCCCTGTCTCGTGTGGACGAGAAGGATGCTCGTGCTCGTTGCGGCCGTGATGGTCGAGGAGGCATGCCACTTGAAGTGTGCATGGGATCGGAAGATGCATCGTCTTCCTCCTCGCCAATAGCTCCTCGGGAAGGACCACCTTGCTCAAGATGAACAAAGTGTAGCCCCTCCTGAGCTCTCATGTTTAAGCCTGCAAAATCTCTTTGCCCACTTCCTTGATCTAAATCAAGGGGTAGTTTGTAGGTCCTATACAATTGAAGTTGCCTATTTGGAAGAGGCACCTCAATTGTATGGCCACTGTAAACCATTTTAAGATTACCGTTGGCATCTCTTTTTAGCATTTGAACATGAGCAAGATATTGTTCTGAGATCATTGCTAAAGGAGTAGAGATGTAAAGAAAGGGGTTTGTGCCATCTAGCAGGTTCATGGATTCGGCAAGACGAGTAATTAAAGATGTGAATTGGATAGATATATTACTCTCAATTGAACATTGCCAAAATTCCACTAAATACTTCACAGGAGAGATTCGCATTTTATTGACCATGGCATAAAGTAGTTTTAGTTCCATGTCACTTATCAAGTTAGCATTACTTCCAGGAAACAAAGTCATTTTCATCCAAAGAAGCATGAAACGAAGAGTTGGGTTGTGAATTTCCTCAGGCTTAGGATTTGAGCAATCTTTTAGAGTAGATATAGAGAACCAAAATTTCCTTTTGTTGAAACTACGCATGTCAGGGTCTAAATCAATCAAGCATTAATTATCAAAGCCCAGAGCAACACTTAGCTGATTCCATGATAGACTATGGTTTTAATTAAACACGTGAAAAGATATTCCAGCATTAGAGATTTGGAGAGAGCCTAGAAATTCTGCGGTGAGCAACTCAATTCCAAACTCTTCTATTTGCCAAAAGCTAGACCAACCAATGGAAGTAAAGATAGTTTCGAATTCGGTGGTCATACCTGCGTTGGAGAGGAGTCTTGGATCCAAAATCCATGTGTGCTCAAAAGATCGATCCCGAAGAGAAAGGTACCTTTGATACTCTAGTTGGTTGAACCAGAGTCCGCTTTGCTGATCATAGGTTGTCATCGGGGGTACCAATAATGCCTCGACATGTGGTACCTCTATTGGTACTTCCTCCTCCTGAGGGTGTTCTTCGGTTTGGAGGTTCTCCCATGTGTATCGGGCCGAACCTCCCCTTGTTCTTTTTTTGGGAAGTATCCTCAGATTGGTGGGAGCGCCGGGATGAGCTCCCACTCATAGCTTGCTTCATCTTCTTGAATGCGGATGTCAATGGGTTCTTCATCTTCTAGAGAGGAAGAGGGACACAAGAGCAAGACTAGAAAGGGGTATGTGTATGTGGAGTGGATTTCTAGTTTGCCTTGTGGGGAGAAGTTTGAGCTAAGAGAAGCTTGATGAAGACAAGAGATCTTCTTGTGGACTAATGAGATCAACAATACTTCTCTTTGAGAGCTAAGAACTTCTCTTGAATATAGAGAGAGGAGAGAGCAAGGCAAGGAGAGGCTTGATCTAGAACTGAATTCTTGTTGAGGTGTGAGGGAGTGAGCTCTCCTTGCATGGGGTTTTATAGGGGAAAGAAGTGGCACCAAGGGGGTGCCATGGAGTGGTCGGCCGACCACCCCTTGGGCATGCCCTTGGGTGCCATGATCACATGTCTAGTGGATGCCTTACACAAAGCAAAAGAGAGAGAAGGAGGTGACACAAAGTGGTCGGCCATCCCTTAAAAGTAGAGATTCCACTCATGCTTTTTCTAGTGCTTGGTGAAAGGTGAAAGATGTGATATGATGTGATCAAAAGTTGAGCTAAAGTAGTCAAGATTCTCCTCTTTAAACAAAGAGTAGTGGGGGACAAAGGTATGTCATGCTTTGATGGAATGTGATTGATGTGTTTTCCTTTTCCAATCATGACAAATTGAAAGTGATGGGTGTCATGGTTCCCTACTTTGGACATGGAGTAGTGGGAGACAAGGATGTGTCATGCTTAAAGTGATATATATACTTTAAAGCATGACAAGATAAAAGAGATGTCTCCTAAAGCAAGAATCTGAATTTTTGGGAGTCCACTACTCTAATCATGATATGTTTGGATGAAGGATGGTGGATAGGGAGAGATGGATGAACAAGTGGCATCTAGGGTGGTCGGCCGAACCCCCTAGTGCTCCATTTTTTTCTTTTTCTTTTATAAAGGTCCCTAAATGTTCCTTGATTGAATAAGCCAAAGTGGGATGCATATGGGTGGTCAGCCGAACACCCCTATGACCCTACTTTTTGTCAAGTTTTAGTGCTAAACTAATTCTCACGTTTTATTTAATCTAACTTTAGTTTTCTGAATTTTAAGTATGAAAGAAATTAAAGGTTTGAACTAAATTTATGAAGGGAAATAAAAGATAACTACCGATTTACCTTTCGGCGAAGGCTCCTTGATTTTAAGTCCTCGGAGTGGGACTCTCCTTCTTGTTCATTCCTCGGGTGCACTAGATGACTCCGGAGGCGGAGACCGTGATGTGTGCACCTCTTTTGTTTTCCAAACCTGCCTTGGATTGGCGGGTTCATCCTTCTTGAGTTCTTTGATCTTGATATCTGGGTATTGCTTCTTTTTGCGTGAAGCTAGAACTCTTCTTCTTGGTGGTTGTGCTTTGGCCTGTTTATTAAGTTTATAACCATTGAAAGCACATTTTACCTTATGACTCGGGAATTGGAAGTGGATTTGGCCCGATCCCACGTAGATGACCGCATTGGTGTGTTGAGGAAAGGCCTTCCCAAAATGATGGGGACTTCCGTGTTAGCTCCCATATCCAGGATGATGAAGTCGGTGGGGATGTACTCATCTTGGATTTTCACCAAGATATCCCTTGCGAGTCCCTCGGGAAACCATATTGTTTGATCTGCCATCTGCAAGCGAACACATGTGGGGACCAAAGGTCCTCCTAAAAGATTATAATACGTTACCTTGGACATGATGTTGACGCTCGATCCAAGATCATAGAAGGCGGTGTGGAATGTCTATTGTCCAATTGAGAACTTGATCATCGGGAGGCCTAGATCTTCCTTCTTCTTGATGAAGGGAGGATCGAGAAGATAGCCCCAAAAGGAGCGAAGTGGAGGCTTACCGAACCTTGTGTTGACCATATTTACATGCTCAATTGAATCTTCTGGTTTCCCAGGATTTTTACCTTGTTCCATAGATGGCATAGTTGTTGCTAATTGAGCTAGTTGGGTCTCTAGCATTTTATTAAAGCTCAATTGATTTTTCATAGCGGTTGTAAAGCTATCCATTTTCTCACCAAAGTTTTCAAGGACTTTATCAGTGGCAATCATTTTTCTATTTATACCATCATTAATCTTAGATTGCCCAAGAACAAGATCTTTTAACGAAGGCTGGTTATTGTAAGAATTGTAATTATTATAATTACCATTACCTCCATTACCTTGGTAGAAAGGGCGTGAATTCCAACTTGTTGTTGGGGTCGATACCCGTTGTTGTTGTTGTTGTTGTTGTTGTTACTGTTGCTGTTGTTGTTGTTGCTGATGAAGTTCACGTCCTCCTTCGAAGTTTCGGGGCAATTGTTGCCCGAGTGATCATTTCCTCCACACACCTCGCACCATGGATCGGCTTCAATAGTTTGTGCGGCGGCGACTGGGTAGATGGCCTCTCATTCCTTCTTGGAACCTTCTTCTATCTTCTTCATCAAGAGGTCCATCTTGGCGGAGAGCATGTCCAGCTCATTAACGGTGTGCATACCTCTCCTCTTTGGCTGGAGACGTTCGTCACCCCATCCATGGTTTATCACCATTTTCTCGATGAGGTCCTTGGCATTTCTCACTGTGTGTTGGAGAAATGCCCCTCCAGCGGCAGCATCAAGGTGACTACGGGCCATGCTAGTCAACCCATGGTAGAAACCTTGGATCAGGAGCCAGTCGTCTATCCCATGATGAGGACAGGCACGAACGTACTCCTAGAGACGTTCCCATGCTTCGGGAATCGTCTCATCAGATTGTTGCTGGAAGCTTGAGAAATTCCCGCGAAGAGCATTGGTTTTGCCCATGGGGGAGAACTTCTTGAGGAATGCGTTAGCACACCTCTCCCATGTAGTGGCCTATTCTTTGTGGGAGTAGAACCATTACTTCGCCTTTCCCAATAGCGAGAATGGGAAAAGACGAAGGCGAATGGCGTCAGACGCCACTCCCTTGATGGTGAACGTGTCACATAACTCCATGAAGTGCTGGAGATGAGCATTGACATCATCATGGGGATTTCCGCAAAACGGATTGGCCTGCACCATGTGGATCAAGACGGGCTTTAGCTCGAAGGTGGCATCTCCGAAGTTGACCTCGGGACCCTAAGCTACGTGGGTAGCTGACGGAGCTGAGAAGTCAGAGATTGCCTTCTAGGCCATAGCTTCCTTAAGTGGTGGTGTAGAGCCTCCTTCCTTGAACGGATCCTGGTTCGAGATGAACCTCTGAGGGGGGAACTTGATGACATCTAGTCCTCCTCAATAGCTCCTCGGGATCTTCGAGATAGTTTCCCGGCAGTTGGAAACCGCTCATACACTGTCTGGCTTCACAAGAAAGGAAGACACAGACAGGGGTAAGCCCCTATGACTGATTGATAACTAAGTTAACGAGAATCTCTGGATTCAATCTAATTAAAATTTCTTGGCTAAGCTTTCCCCTGGCAACGGCGCCAGAAATGCTTGTTGGTATTTCTTATGATTATTGGATAAATCCGCAAGCACACAGATTATACCTTTGTAGCACTTCACCAAGGAGTATTCTGAGGTATCATAATTTATATTATCCCAAAGGAAAGCCTTGCTAGAAATGGTAATTGGATAGAGATCCTAGAGAGAACCTCAACTTTAGTACCAACTAGTATAGGGGGGTAAATGACAAATGTGATATGAAGGGGTTGATGAATGAAGAATCTACGGTAAAGGATACTTAGAATGGACCTCAAAGACTAGCTAGGTGGGAGGACAACGAGAAGAGAACAGGGACTCCTATGTACTTCAATATACTTAGCTAATTAACTAGTCTAGACACTATAGTTTGTCTCCTCAATATAAGTATGCTAGGCGAGGGGATAGATCAGTAGGAGGACAAAACTCCTACCGGACCGCGCCCTCTTCTTTCGGGGGCCTTACCTTTTAAGAACTTGCCTAAGAACACGTAGTGGAATACAACGACTAGACAAGGTTGTCACCTCTTGCTAGCTACCACAAACAATCTGTGCAGCAAGCGATAACCAAGGATAAGATGATGTATAAGCACCACGCTTACACACAACTTACTACTTTGACTACGATCTATAATCAAAGCACCCTATGACAGGCAATGATTGCATATGGGAAAGGTCACAAGGATCACAGACTATGGGTGTGAAGGCTATTAAAGAGGAAAAGCATATAGCAAGACTATATCTAGTATAGAAATGCTCAAAGTAAATACTAAGTAAAGTAAAGAGAAAGATATATATTGAATAAGATAAAGTCTTACAAAGAAGGAAAGATACAAGAGCTATACCAGACTCTCCAGAAGATGACTCCGGAAATCCCGAGCATAGCTCAACTCAACTCTAACTCCAACTCTAGACTAACTCCTAGAGCAATCTAAGGAATAGAGCTTGTAGGCTTCTTCTTCATGATTAGAGAAGGGGGTGTGACCCTCTATTTATAGTAGGAGGTGGAGTAGGGGCTACTCCAGCACCACGTCAACGATCCAGGGCCTTCCATTCTCCACCCTTGGATCCAACCGACCTTGGAACCGACCAAGGCATGGATGGTGATGATCCAACACGTGGGAATGAGCTATGGTGGTTGGGGGGAGCCAAATCGACCTAGGGGGCATTCGGCCGAACCCCCCTATGGCTAGTGGGCCCTCCCTTGCCTCCTGGGATGAGGTCCCACCAGTCAGGGACTGAGTGGGGCATATTTGGGCCTGAAGTTGGTTCGGCCGAACCCCCTAGGGGTGCCTGGCCCACCTCTTGCTCCCTGGTGCTGGTCCCACTCATCATAGGTGTTGGTTGTTGGTTCTGTGATGTTTGTCACGTTTATCTCCTTGGTGTGGGCCCATGGATCCATGTGCTTCGCTTGTGAGCCATTGAGAGGACACACAGAGTGATCCAATGGATGGATTCCACTCTAGAGTGCCTCTCTTGGATCATGGCCGAGAGGGGAGAGCATGGTGGGCCCATAGGGTGGTCGGTCGACCCCCTATGTGGGCCCAACTGGCTCTTCTTTGCTCCATTTGTTCATTCCTGCACTCAAACACTCATGGACATGTGGAACTAGTTATTTGATAAAGTATGCTCATGTTGTGTTTGTTTGTCCTTGATCCTTGGATTGGTGGCACCATTTTAGCTATGTAAAATATGGTCATAATTTGTGCCAACAATGTGCCACTAGGTTCATATACATTGCATTAAAATCAATTGAACTAGTGAAACAACCATCTAATTCCAAGATAAATGTGAACTAAAAGCTAACACACATGCACAAGTGTTGGATCGCTTAGTGTTGGCTCTTGGAAGCTTGGGAGAAGTTGGTGGCTGAGTTTGGCACAAGTGTTGGATCGCTTAGTGTTGGCTCTTGGACGCTAGGGTATGGGTTGTCTGAACCATCGGAGATGGGTCCGGAAGCATACCCTACGCAGTGGTCCAGACGCAGTGTGTGGTGCGGACGCGCATCCGGAGTCCTCGCACTCTCTGTTGCTTTCTGTGTGGAGGGACCGAATGCACGATGATGGTCCGGACCGTGATCTGAACGAGGGTCCAGAGCTGCTGGCTGCGCAGGGCTGCTCTCGGGTGCGCTTGGGAGCCCGGAATTATATTTCCGGACGCAGGAGGCTTTGGTCCAGACCCGCACTATTGCGTGCATCCGGATCCATGTGGCAGGCTGTGGCAAGCGCGGGAGTCTGGCTGTTTGAATGGCAGGGGCACCGGACGCAGGACCGTTGGTCCGGTTGGCGCGCTGCGCGCATCCGGAGCTTGCGACCGGAGTCCTTCTCAGAGCCGTTGGCTCTCGGCTGGCAGTGGGTACGGACACAGATGATTGTCCGGACCCTATGTGAAAAGTGCGTCCGGAGGTATGCAGAGAAGAGGAAAAAGGGTGGAAACGGCTAGTGTTTGAGTGTGGGCTATATAAAGTGATATGGCCGGCCCTTGGGGAAATCTCTTGCACTCCTACATCACTCATACACTTGTGCTTGCTTGAGAAGCTCCACCACTCACCTCTCACAACATATTTGACATATTCATGAGAGATTGAGTGAATCCAAGTGCATTTCTTTGTTGATAGCATTCTAATGGCACTTGGTGATCGTCGTCATCGCGGAGCTCTTGTTATTCTTGGAGGTTGCCACCTCCTAGACGGCTTGGTGCGACGAGGATCGTTGAGCGGAGGAAGGTGATTGTCTCTGGCTCCGATCGGTGGATTGTGAGGGGTTCTTGAACCTACCCCGCGGGAGATTCGCGAAAGGTATCTCTAGTGGATTCCGTGTAGCTTGGGGATCCCCATCTTGTGTTGGTTGTGTGGCAGCCGGTGACGGGTTTGGCTTGTGATTGCCAATTAGCGCGTGAACCTCCAAGTGGGTGTATCGCTACAACGAGGACTAGCTTGTTGGCAAACAAGTAAACCTCGGTAAAAAATCATTGTGTCAACTTGTCTTTACCGAGGATTCATATTGTGATTTATTATCTATTGGCTTATCTCTTCACGTTGGTATAACCACTCTTACTCTAGCTTTGTATTACATTCTTTACATTCTTGCAAAGTAGAGCCTCTAGCTTAGCTTGTGTAGCTTAGTCTAGTAGCTCTAGTTATCTAGCTCTTGTGTGTGACATAGAATATATCTTGCTAGTAACTAGAATTGGTAGGTGGATTGCATAACCATAGATCTAGAGCAAACTTGCTTTTAGCCATGTTTTATTCTAACAAGTTTGCTTAAGTGTTGTTATAGAAATTTTTAATTAGGCTATTCACCCCCCCTCTAGCCATTCCTAGACCTTTCAGACACCCTCCAAAACAGATCTCTCAACCTCTCGCACGATCCCTAGAACTCATCTACGGATCTTGTAACCTAACACACATATCAATCCAGCCACCAAAACACAGGACGTAGGGTATTATGGCGATTTGTCAGCTCGAACCTGTCTAAATCACCGTGTCTACGCTCTCTGTGTTACGCTTGATTGCCTTCGCCACACCTCCGCCTACAATCTACTACCGTGGGGTACCCCCTAGGTAGACTGCGACGCATATTTTGTCGATAGTTGGTGCACCAGGTACGGGGTGTGCACATCGACTTCATGGCTCGTCAAGCGGTTACGTTCCCGGATTCGATGGTCCTCCCGACGACCGACACCGTATTCCAGATCGGATCTATGATCTAGACCGTCGGATCCACTCCATGCGGGGCAGACGCACCGCCGCTCCCATGTCGCCCCATCACGCCGATGTACAAACCGCAAGAAAAGATCAGCATCGACGACATAGTCGACGCCATCGGCCGCTCCAACACCGGCATGACCAAGTGCATCGACCTCGTCGAAGCAGTGCGACGCCGACTCTCCGGCCATCATGGCCGCCGACCACACAATCACCGAACCACAACGAAGGTGACGACTGTGGCGACCAGGGGCAACCACCCTCCCCCGATGATGCCTCACGGACTGAGCAATCAGGCAGCGATTTTTCAACGACAGATGCTCAGATCGGTCTTCGACCAGGTTGCGACGCCTCCCGTCGTAAACACCGTCGTCATCTCCGCGATCCCCAGCGTCTCCGAGCAGGCAATGTCCCTTGACGGAACTATCTCCCCACGCTCAACCACCAGCGCAGGAACAGAAGTCGCCAACCCCTCTAGATCGACATGCAGCTTCCCAGAGTTCCCCCTGGGCTTCGGAGGAGTAATTTTTCAAGTCTCCGCAGACAGTGTCACTCCCGACAACGAAATAGATGTCGAACGTGCCACAAGGGAGCAATGCAACGCCGAACGCGTGCAAAGGCGCGACGATGAACGCCACGAACAGGAACATGTTGTGCGGGAACAGCGCGAGCAGGAACGCCTTGCACGTGAACAACGCCGGCAGGATCAGGGGAATCGCGACCACCCGCCGCGACGAAATCTCCAGTACGAGTTCGACATGATGGGCGACGTCCCGGTGTACACAACTCCCAGCGCTAATTTAGCAGCAGCCGTATGCGAGTTGTCCAAACTCCAGGGCACACCGGTGGTCGAGAAGATAGACGCCCACATTAAGGCAGCCACGGTCCAGGTAAAAAACAAGGGACAAACGCTCGAGTCCTCCGGCCAATCCCACAGCAGGAACCACTCGCGAAGGCCTCCGACGGAACACCAACAGAGGTCCCCAAGACATGACCAGGAGGACCATGACAGGCCCCAGCATGGTCGAACGCCGGAACCCGCGCACCGAAGCCCTCTGAGGGACCACCGACGGAGGCACCCTCGGTACAACGACGAAGAGCGTGACAGGGTCCGGCATGACCGAACACCAACACCAGCGCGCCAGACCACTCCGATACAACACCAGCGAAGATCACCGAGGTACAACGATGACGAGTATAACCACCCCAGGCATGATCGAGCAACAGCACCCCGAGCTACGGGAGGACTACGCCCCTTTTCACCTCGTCTGCGAGCCATCCGGTGGCCCCAGAACTTCAGATTAACGTCGGTGGAGAAGTATGATGGCAAAGCAAAGCCAGAGCAATGGGCATCCACGTATGAGATCGTCGTGTATGCTGCCGAAGGAGACCAAGACGCGATGGCTAATTACTTGCCAATAATGTTGTCGACCTCCACCAACAGCTGGCTCTAGAAGATCCAAGAAGGCACGATCGACAACTAGGAAGACCTCAAGGAAATCTTCGTCAAAGCGTACAAGGCCACGTGTGTCCATCCAGGGATGCGTTACAACCTAGAGAGCGTTCGCCAGAGGAGCAACGAAACCCTCTGGGAGTACATCAGACGTTTCTCAGACAAGCGCCTGAGCATAACAGAGATCTCCGACCCGGAAGCCATCGCCATCTTCTCCAATGACCTGCGAGCAGACGATCTCTGAAACAAGTTGGCTCGGAAAAACATAACTACCATAGAAGATCTGATGACGATCGTGAACCCCTACGCCAACCAAGATGATGCCACGCGCAGCAGAGAGAATAGACGGCACCATTCCCGTTCTCCAGAACGCGCGAAGGGTAACAATCGCCGACCAAACCACTGGAGTGAAAGTGGGTCCATCGACCACCGTGACTATCGATCAGGCAATTTCGAGCCTCACTCCAAGAAGTATGACTATAGGAGAAACAACCGCTACATTGCAAGCATGGACGCTCGCCCAAAGAAGAACTACTACGAAAGCTATGAGAAGGTCCTCGACGGACCAAGTCCCATACATAAGAACTCCAAACACTCCCTACGAGAATGCGACCTCATTGAAACAACAATGAAGGAAAAGGCTGACAAAAGACAGAAGAAGAATGATCAAGACAGAGGCAAGGACCAGGGACCGTCGGCGCCAGAGTTCCGGGCAGCCTCAACAACTTACTCCATATTCCGAGGCAGTGTGCTCGTTGAAGGAGAAAGACGACGCCGCCAAACCCGCAAGGACGTTTACTCGCTCGCCGCCACCGGAGAAAATGCAGCTGAGGCTCACTCTCTCGATTGGTCAGATCAACCAATCAGCTTCTCCGGAGAAGATAAGTGGACGGATTACAGATACCCTGGTCACTTCCCATTGATCGTTCGTCCAACAATTGCAATGTGCTGTTTCAGGAAAGTGCTAGTCGACGGCGGTAGCGCCATCAACATCATTTTCGCCGATGCATTTCGCCAGCTCGAATACTCGAAGAAAGACCTCCTCCCAGCGAACTTCTCCTTCTGGGGAATCATCCCAGATAAGGCATCAACGCCAATAGGCCAGATTACCCTACCTGTGCAGTTTGGCGACAAGAACAACTTCAGGGTCGATAACATACTCTTCGTCATCACCAAGTTCGAAACTGCCTACCACGCGATACTAGGTCGACCGGCGCTTGCCAAGCTAATGGCAGTCCCGCATTACACGTACATGGTGTTGAAGATCCCGACAGCACAAGGCATCCTCAGCCTCCGCACCAACCTGAAGATAGCATACGAGTGCGAGCAGCAGACAATCAACGCCATCGAGAAACCTTGCGCCCAGGACACATACACCTCCAGTGACAACGACAAACTCGCCGCCAAGAAGCAAAAAGATGCAGAACCGACGACGACCACTGCCGACCTCGCCTACGAACAAACGCAGAAACTACCAATCCCCGACGGCATGTGAGGATCCCCAAATGTAACCATAATTCAATAAGTTTGTACTAGATACTTACCCATCAATAAATAAAGGTGCTTCATCTCCTACATATCCCACATAACCAAAATAACCTGTGCAAAACACCCATGGCGTATGACGACTATACTACACAAAAGCTCACAACGCACGGCGATGACTGTGAAGGATATCTCCGGTGCGCGACAAAGCTTACAACGTTCGACGACCTCTCCAAAACACTCCCACAGTGTTCGACGACCTCGCCAAAAAACGCGATAAGGCGTTTCTCCGAACAGCCTGGCCGTAACCAGAAAGCTTCCGAAGATGGCCTGTCGATTAATCATAGCAAATAGAAGTAGTTGCCCTAAGCGCTATGCTTGCATCGACAAGTCTCCCCAGCAGTATTTCCCTAGAAGCTGGGTGATACTGCTCGGGTCGGGAGCCATGAGGTAACGCGCCCAGAATCTGTACATGACCACGATACGATCGACGACTCTACAAGCAGCATGGCTTTGCGCCCAGCGTCTACAGGAATGATCTCCACAGTCCCAAAGTCACGCCACGATCGAGCCTCTCGGAAAAAGGACATGTCCCTGGCATCTCCCTAAGCGTGCATGAGTTGTTCGCCCTCTGTGCCCCGGGTTGTCAGCAACGTGCCTCCTTGGGAGTCCTTGTGTATCCTACGCGTATAGTGGCGCTAGCCCTACGATATGGACCATTTGAGACCTAAGGCCGAACGTTTCATCTCTATGGCTCATGACTTAGCTGGCAGGAAAGGACATACAAGTGAAACAAAAGCTCACCACCTGGATATATAAAAGCTTTGCAGTTTTCACTTACACGTCCAACCACTTGTTTATGGGATACAAACCACGACTGCCCCACAGCAATGTAGCCAACGACGACATAACGTTATACACCAAAATAGAAAGGACACCACTCCGGTAAAAGGGTTTAGCGGCTACAACCTCATCCTACTGATGCGATAAGCGACCACCTCGCTAATGTGCCTAGTCCATAGGTCGAACTCATGTTGAATCTGACATTGCCGGCTATAGTACATAATAATACTAGGCATGTTGTTACCCCCTGGATTGAAGTAATGACACTCTCCCCAGACGCAAAGATGAGACTCGACAACGATGACCAGATCGGGAACATCCTCCGGGGCACGAATCCCCCTCCGCTGCCAGATGACATGAAGATCGTCACGAGAACGCTCCCGAAGATGACGCAAGCCTCGGTCACAAAACTGACCATCAGGAAGGGCACCCCCGCCAAGACATTCGATGATAGCAAGCGTCTCCAAGTTCGCCGAATCTAAATAATACAACATCATAGCCCTGAAGTACATCGCGACGTCGTCTCCAGCAGCCATCGCCCTCCCAATAAGCGATTTCCCAACAGGGTCTTGCCCCTGCAACATCAACCGCTCCAGCCCGCGAAGGAACAAAGCCTCCGGGTGGTCGGCATCAAGAAACCGCTGCTCGAAGGCAACCTCCAGAAAAGGGAAGTAGGGTTGGCAAATATCCTGGACACACCGAAGCGACACGAGCCGAATCGTCGAAGGATCATCGCAGAAGTCACAGAAGGTGCGACAGATTGGGCGAAGCTTCACATACTCGCGCACATTGTAGCCATCATCGATCACGCAACGAAGGATCTTAAACATCAAGTCCTCCGGCAGGGCCAGCATGGTGGCAAGACCCATCTCAAGATGCGGGCCCCCAGCGTCCATCGTACCTGATACGGGCTAAAGCGTCGACGAAACCCTCTAATGATCTTGCGACTAAAAACAATGCGAAGGAAGTCGACACAATGACAATTGAAACTCACCCAGATCTTCACGAGGATATATAGTCGAATCTCCGAATACCCCGAGCAATGAAAACGCGCCTCTCCGAATCCTACACATGCTCGGATGAAGACCAAGAGACGTGACTGTTCCCGTTCCCCCGCTGATCCGCCCTTTATACAAGCGGCGTGACGCTTCGTCTTCCAGGGTTTTTGGGAAACCGCAACGGCCAAATACGGAACCGCCACGACGCCAACTCCCCACGCCGTGCTTTGGGCCGTTAACTACACGGCTAATTCGGCCCAATAGCTCCCTTTACCCTATTTTGTATTTTCTTCTAGACAATTCCCCTGATTTTCAGCTAAATAATTTTCGAATTACCATCTAACGCCACGGTCCCGGGGACTGGACGCACGATTCCGTTATGATTTTTTGTGTAGGAACAGTAACACAGCTATAGTGCACCGGTTGGCAATTTCGCAGGACCTCTGCAAACGTTTGACTCGGGGACTTCGCCGACTGCAAACAACGACTCAGCCACCTGCTCCTCGTTTCGACCAGGATCACACCGAGCAAGACTCGGGGACTGCCATCCAGGAGTGATGGCACGACACAACGAAGTACTCGGGGACTACAACCCAGGGACTGCGAATAAAGAACTATAACCCCGATGCAAGAACCTTCCAGTTTCTCGCATCAGGCTCGAGGACTTCGGGTATTCGTAGTCGTTTTTATCAAACCTACATTTCACTATCTCTTCTATAATCCTGATGCAAGAGCCTAACAACCTCTTACATTACGCTCGGGGACTGTGGGTATTCGCAGTCGTTTTTACAAAACTCATGCTTTACTCATTACGTATGCCTATTTACACATTTTTATCTTTATTATAAAGCTTGGCACCACGTGCATACTTCACCTACCACCAAGCTCGGGGACTAAGTGGGTACACTTCACCTTGTGGTGAATGTACTTGTTTTCTTCTCGACAAACTCTGTTGTCTTTTTGCAGAGTATAAGTGGGTACACTTCACCAAGAAACAAGCCGTTCAAAAAGTTTTTTCTTCTTTAGCACATCACATCCTCCCGACGAGCAGCCGCAACATCCATTGAAGGCGACCTTCTTGCACTTCAAGTCATGATGCCTTCGACTAGCTCAACCTGGTCGGAGGGCTTCTCCAAGCAGTGACCCGACCAGCCGACCTGGTCGGGGCCCTGTAACGACGACTCTCCGCGATGGCGACTAGGTGCACATTTCCATGGACGATGTTGCTGACTCGCCAGAAGAATATAACGTGCTCGGGGACTTCTTGGGGATATTACCTCGGCATATCTCCAGGGACCTTAAGGGCCTGCCGATCTTAGGATGACCCAGCCCACGAGGCCTTGCGGCACGCGACCAGCCCATCGTGCTCGCCAAGGACTCCGAAGAAGCCTTGCTCGCCAAGAAGAATCCTAGTAGATAGACTCAGATCCCTTACCAAAAGGAACCGATCATAATCTCTTAGGATATGGAAACTGTAACCCTGCTCCCTGGCTATATAAGGCGAGCAGGGACCGCCTCCAAAACAGATCTCTCAACCTCTCGCACGATCCCTAGAACTCATCTACGAATCTTGTAACCTAACACACATATCAATCCAGCCACCAAAACACAGGACGTAGGGTATTACGGCAATTTACCTGCTTGAACCTGTCTAAATCGCCGTGTCTACGCTCTTTGTGTTACGCTTGATCACCATCGCCACACCTCCACCTACAATCTGCTACCGTGGGGTACCCCCTAGGTAGACTGTGACGCATATTTTGTCGACACCACTCCGTTTGGGCGAACGACCAAAAAACCCGATCTAGTACATACCTCACCGAGTTCTATAGAGGCCTTAGACGAGTCTCATCCAAAAATCATTTCATGCCTGGGTTGTAGAATTGCATTGCACTCAAAATTCGGGGTATATGGTTGTATGCCTCCAACCAACTACCCCATCGGATCGCAAGTGCAATCTGCTTAACACGCCAAGCCTTGTCATACTTCACATGATACTTCACAAGGTTAAATATGTTCACCTGTAACATTGACACTGAGACATCGTTCGCTAGAATACATCGACCAAGGTAACATGCAGTGAGCTGCGGATGAATTTCATTCCCGCTATTGGACAAGCATTTGTGGGGTTGGACCACCATATTTATCTCCCACTTCCCATCATGATTCTTCCGTGCAGTAAGCCTCCACATGCATGGGAAACTTACTTTATATATAATGTGATACCTCAACTCTTTGTCAGAATGAGTGACAACATAAGGTCTGTGGTGAAACACAACATAGTCCTGAAGAAAAAGCTTCATTTCTGACATTGTATTGAAGACCATGCCCTTACTAAGCATTAGGTTATGAGGGTTATGCACTGACTGCCTTGCCATCTGCAAACCCGTGTCACAAACTGCCATATGTACCATGCTGACATCTCTGTAGTTTGGAACGCTAGTAAAAGATACACCACCATCACTCAACTACATTAGTTCATTCTGTGTGTAAGGGGGAGGTGGAACATACTGATGTGGTTCGCTAATCCTACCCCATGGGATCATAATAGAGTGCACCACCCTCTGGTAAATCATGGACCAACGCGCCATCAGTCGGCATTGCATGAAGTGCCGACACAGGAACATATGAGGGCGTAGCATGAGCCGGTACTGCATTAGGAACCACCTGTGTCCTCTGAGCAGGTGTACCCCCTTCATCCCCTTCATCCTTAGACTCAGACTCATAATCACTACTAACAACATCAGGGAACCTCTCATGTTCACCTTCGTCATCCTCTTCACGTTCAAACCCGCTCACATCATAGTCGTCGTTTATACGACCTTCTACATGGGTATCAAACTGCTCCTGCATCAACTGACCGTCCATGTCTATGTTATCCGGAGTTTCATCTCCTTGTACACTCAATTCTTCGTCACCGCCTCCAACACTCTCATCAACATCCTCCAACCTATAGCCATTCTCAACAACCACCTCAGTCATGTGTGCATTACAACTTTGGAGGATCCTATTATAGTGGGTCCAGTGAGCAGGGGTAGACAAGGACATCAAACCATAGTTGTTAAATTTTGTCCCACTGTCAAATCTGCCCCTAATTGTGAAATCACCACCAAACATTGAACTCAAGCGGGCACATAGGTCAACAAAGCTCGGTGGTTCGTCAAACCATTCTAACTCCTCTTCCATATCCTCAAAAACACCATCTTGTTTCCTAACACTTCCACCATAGAAAACTTGAACAGAACAATCCATCTACAAAACCATCCCACCGAAGTTTATCAAATGGTTGATTTTGTAGCGTCTAGATAACTACAATTCATAACTACAATCTATATATCTATATAACTAACAATTAGAATCTAACTAACAATAAATCCTACAAAACTAACCTAAATAATTCATAACTAATTCACAAGGTCACTAAAAAATCGTAGATAACTACAATATATATCAAGGTCACTAAACCCTAAACTACTAATTAACAAATTCACTAACAAAACTAACTTAACTAATTTATAAGCTATATATTAAAATGAAACATATCAAACTAAATACAAAAGATTAAAACAACTTATACCTTGTCAACTCGCTTCAACTCAGTCTCTGTGAGGTGGTGCACGCCCGCAGGTGGGCATGGGGAGTGGGCAGCAGCTGCCTTTGTGCAAGGCCCGGGTGGGGGCGTCGTCGTGGGTTGGCGCAGCGGGAGTGGAGGGACGTCGGCCGGCTGTGGGCGTGGCAGGAGGGGAGGGGCCGGCGGTGGCGGTCGGCGGGGGGGGGGGGCGACGTGGCCGGGGCCGGGGCCGGTAGGCGGCGGACGGCGGCGTGGACAGGGCCGGGGCCGGCGGGCGGGCGGACGCCGTGTGGTGCGGCGGCAATGGCGTGCGATGCGGCGGCAAGGGCAGGCTGGTGGTGTCGGGCGCGGAGTAGAAGCAAAGGAAGGTCTAGACAAAAAGAGGGAAAGAGGACTTAACCGTTAAAAGGTCTCCCCCTTGCCGCTCCATGATCTGCGGAGCGGCCGCAGATCATGGAGCGGCAAGGGCGGGCCCACTGCATGGCCTTTGACCGGTCTCGGCTGTTGCCGCTCCATCATGCATGGAGCGGCCAAAAGTGTTAGTAAAAAAAAAAGTCATTCGGTGTTACTTTTATATTTAGTTAAAAAATGTTAAAATTAAAAAAAATCACACGGTCTTGGGCTATGTGAAATAGATAGACCATTTGCTTGTAGCTAGTGACTACTATCTCTCCTACTTTTTGTTTGTCATGTCACATCTAGCTAGCCAAATAGCTAACCATTACGGACGCTCTAATTGTATCAGTTCAGAGTATTGGTTACTGAAACTATGCTTGCTTATTTTGTATGCCCTTTTTGCTATCTTGGTTCAAACAATAATGATGGTGATGACCAACTCACCTGCATGCTTGGATGCAGATTCAAAGGGATAGCATCTTTCAAAAATGGGATCTTCATAGACTAATATATAGACTATGCTATTCCAAGCACAGTTGTATCGGTTCAGAATATTGGTTACTTAAACAAGACTTGTTTATTTGTATGTTGTTCTTTGCTATCTTAGTTCAAACAATGATGGTGATGACCAACTTACCTACCTGCTTGGAAGCTGATTAAAGAGAGAGCATATTTTAAATGATACCTTTTTTTAATCCAAAAATGTTGCAGCTTCAAAAAAAAAAGTTAGGCATGTATGCTAGACTCCATAGTTTTGCCTTACCTTTTGTTGCACCAATGTACTGCCACTAGTCATGCTTATGTATCCATTGTTTTCTTATGTTATGGCAACCATGTTAATGGTTTCATAGTCCAAAGAGCAACATGTTGCACCTATGCAGTGAAAACATCTTTGTATTGTACTTTTCCCTTTGCCATTACCTTCTCCTATGATGAACCTGCACATTTTTAGTTGCCGCTGCCTGTGATTAAATGTGACTCGCATCTGCAATGTTTTCTATCAGTTTTTTTCTCTCTCAAAACAGATTTGCCATTTCCCAATTTTCCCTTCTTCATCCCGTGATGAAAATTCAGTATCCATTGCTCAGGGATACGATCTTATGTTTATTCGCTTGTGTGGCACTGACATGACCGGTTGCTTAATTATGTGGTTTTTGAGAGTAACCCATTTGTCATGCCTTGAAGCTCCAAGTCGATGGCCAAATGTCGATTGCCAGATTACTAAGGCCTAACCTGTCTTCGCTCAAAAAATGTAGCCTTTTATTTGATCCATGTTTATTTTTTCCTAATATTTATGCAGCTTAGCAATGTGTTCGTCTTATTTCCCAGTAATTCTTAAGCCTTCATCCATTTAGTTCTATGCTATGCATTTTCCAAATTTGCTCTAGAACTGCTTCTTAAATAAGAATTGCATCTAAGCCATCAGGTTTGTTCCTTGATTTCTAATAAGGTCACCTCTTGTTGCCTATGATAAAATACAACTATTTATGATTTGGGCTCTAACGTTAGGAAAAATTCTCATGTCTATGCTCATTCCAAATATAGCATGCCACATATGTGTTTGAGAACTATTGGTATTTATTATGCTCATGTAGAATATTTCGCAAGCGCACAGAAATACCGTTGTAGCATTTCACCTAGGATTATTCAAAGGTATCGTATTTATCCTCAGGGAAGCAATGGTTAAAGAATATGATATCTAACCATGGTGATCCACTAACTAATATACCAACTAAACTATGGTAGGGATAAATGATATATATGATAAGTGCAATGACACACAAGAGAAGTTCCAATGATAAAGAGTAGTTTGGTGAGCGAGGAGGACAGCGAGCGAGCATAAGATCTCCAAATATCTATCTCTACTTGCATGGTTCTAACTTAGCTAGACAAGTCATATCAAGAAAGAACAATATTCATACACAATTGCACTTCGGGCCACTAGGCCGCTTAGCAACAGAAAGGGAGGAGAAGGGTGCTAAACCGCCTAGCACAAGAAGGCCTACGCTTTAAGAACTTGGCCGAACGTGGTGGGATCAAAGCCTAGATAGGTCTGTCACCCCTACTAGGTACCACAAACAAACCGTTGGACAAGCTGCAGATACACGTAAGCGTATAGTCTAGACACCATGTCTACACTATATCTCACTACTCTAATCCGACGTCTGGTGAAATTGATTAGAGCACCGGGTTAAGGGCTATCACACCCAGTTTTAAAGATAAAACAGGATGCATTAATCTTATGTGTGCCCAGAGATCAGTCACACACATAAGCCGACAAATTATCAAAAATGTACCATCACAAGTGTTTATTACATAGCGAATAAGTATTTATTAATGTTTATTACATAACAGCGGAAATATAAGATAACTCTCGTGAAGCTCCATAGCACAGGGACGTCAACTAGTTGACCTCAAACCTAGTAGTCCTCTGGATACTCCTCATAACTCTGATAATCTGGTACCCATCCGGGATTTTTATCCAAATATTGAAAAGAAAGTAAACAAGCGTAATTACTTTCATACTCAACAAGTATATATGGGGTTTATGAGGCTCAAAAAGTATGACACTAGTTTACTGCGATAAGCATTTTTAATTTGTAACAAACTTTACAAGTGGTAAATCAAGGTTATGCTTAAGCCCCCAAATTAAACTGCATGATCATATAAACAAATGATTGAAAAACATAATATCATGATAAAGTGATTCATAAAGGTAAACAACAAGTAACCAAGGTTTCTGTGAGTTTTCCGGGCCGCTCGTATCCGTGAGCACGGCTGATATACCAGTTCTTAACACTCTGCAGAGGTTGTACACTTTACCCATGAGTCGTGTTACCCATATGCCCGGGTCTATAACTCCCAAAACACTTCTGAGGTGAGAGGGCAGGGTACACTATGAAGTCTTTCAAAGGGGCTCGCTGACATACCACAGACATTACGGATCCACGGGCAAGGGGTATACGGGAGCCCCGGGATGGTACACACGCGCAGCGGTAACCACTCCAGCCGCAACCCGCAACCGCGCGTCAATGGCAACTTTCGTGAACTGCCGCATACAAGAGAGTGACCTTAATACTGAACTAAAGCCAGAGCCATGTAGCTCTCATGGTTGTACTGTATGTCCCAGCTTTTGCTGACAGATAGGGTCCTAAATCCATGTTGCTAAAAAGTCAAGTTTTACTTCATCATTTCATGTAGTCATTAATCAATATTAAAGGATCATGCTTATTTAAATGGAGCACTAGCAATAGCTACCCAGATGTAAAAAGCCCATAGGATTTCAAGGTTCAAGGTAACAATTCTAGGTAACCCTATGGTAACAAAATTAGACACATGCATATGATTTTATTTAAAACATCATGAATAAGACATCAAGGAAGATCCCATATAATACTTGCCTTGCTCAAAGGGTTCCTGCTGCTCCTGCTCAAAGAAAACCTCTTGGTCACCCACGTACTGCTCACCGTCTATACTCGATCACCACATCACATGCAATCATACAGAGGCATAACATGCAGACAAACAAAGGCTATAGATTAGAACAGTACACCAATCATAATAAAACAAGATTAAAAATTTATAAAACTGATCTACGTCTCACTACAATCACATAGACGTTTGAAACACGAAAAACGGAGCTATAACGAAGAAGATATGAACTAATCAAGTTTTATAGATTAAACTAGAGATTAAAATGGATTAAACAATTAAATATATTTAACAGTTGTCTAACATGAACTACGAACTAACTAACACTTAGATTACATCGATACGAATCTAACGCAATTTGAATGGATAAAAACGGAGTTAAAATGAGCATTTTATAAACAAAAGAAAATGAGTGGCAAATCTGTAAATAGACTTTTCTTTTTATTTTTGAAATAAAACAAAACCGAAAAGGAGTACGTCTTCCAGAACTGAAAACGTAAAGAGAGATTACGCCTTAGGACTGCGGGTTGATACATTAAAAACAGCCGGGTCTATTTTGCAAAAGAGCCGGCCGAAGGGGTACAGGGCTCCATGATCCCTCCGATTCAAAACGGACGGCTGAGATTAGAAAGGGGGGGGGAAGGCAGCGCTTCTAGCCAGAGCAGAACAGAGCGCGGCGGCGCCATGGCCGGAGTGCGGCGGCGCAACGCAATACACCGTCTCAGAGCACGATTTGCGGTGCAGAAAGGACCGGGAGCGAGAGGAGGACACGGCGGACTCAAAGGTGCCATCGGTTGGCCCGATTCATCGACGCACGCGCGGTGCCCGCGGAGCAGCGGCTCGGCATCGCCGGTGAGCGCGCGCGGAGATAGGGGGAGGGATGAGAGGGAGTTCTGGAGCATCGGGAAGCTATCTTACCACGACGTGAGGCTCGCGCGATGTTCAGACGGAGCGGAGGAGCTCGGCAGGGGCGATTCGACTGCGGCGGCGCTGGACTAGGGCTGCGGCGGTGCTGGGTGCCTCTGTGTTGCTCCGAGGGGGCAATGCGGGGCGTGGGTGTGTGGGGGCTCGGCATTTATAGCCCGGAGCTTCACCAGCTAAGGAAAGGGAGATTCCCTGCTCCAATCGCGATCGGCAGTGAAGGTAACCGCCGGCGCACAGAAAAGGAAGGGAGGAAGGAGGAAGAAGGAAAGGGGGGTGGGGCGTGCGGCATTCTGCTCAATTAGCCACGGGCTATGTCGGCATAGGGAAGGGAGATCAATCCCGAGTCCAATTGCGCTCGGTCGGCAAGGGAGGTGTCAGGCGCAGAAAGGAAAAGGGAGGGAAAGAAAGAAGGAAAGGAGAGAGATGGAACTGACAGGTGGGGTTCCTCTGTCAGCGGGATGGGAGGTGGTGCAGTGCGGGAGGGGGAACTGGGCCAGCGTGACTGGGCCGAGCAAAGCCCATGCGGCAAAAGGGAAGTGGGAGGAGGGAGCTGGGCCGGGGGGAGAAAAGGGCCTGCGGCCAGATTGGGAAGAGAGGGGGGAGAGAGAAAAAGAAAGGTTTTTCTTTTATTTTTTTCAATTTTCCAGAATTCAAATCATTTTTAAACGTCAATTGAATTTCTAGTTTGAAATAAAACTAAACAATACAAAACTCTATGCACCAGCATGAATGCAACAAAAATGTTTCTACTATTGTGCTAACTTTTATTTTGTGAAAACTTATTTAATTTTCCCTAGGTTTAAAATGACCACAAAAATGCATTTCAATTACTTTTAATCTATTTTGAAAAATGCAAATTTAGGGTGTTACAAGGGCGGTGAACCAGTGCAAAGGTATACTACCATTATCTTACTATCAAACAACTATAACTATGCTAACAACCAATACAACATAACTTGTCATGTTGCAATAAAGTAAAGTACTAAGGAAAAGTAGAGAAGATAACTATATAAAATAACTCAAGTCTTACAAAGAGAGAAATAAATACTAGAAGCATGCCAGACCTCCTGGAAGACTAAAGCTGAAGACCAGAGGCTCACTCTAACTCCTAACAATACTAACACTACTACAAGTGCTACATCTTGAGAGAGAGAGTGGAGAGCTCCTCCTTGTGGTGTGTCTTGAATGAGAGGGAGTGAGGGGGTATTTATAGTGGAGAGGTGGAGTAGGGGCTACTCCACTGCCACGTCATCGATCCGCGTGATGGATGATGAGAGCCTTTGGATCCCAACCGCCTTTAGATCAAGGGTGGAGAGGAATTGAGCATGTGCTTCTTTGCATGGCGGCATGCAAAGGAGGTGAGCGCCCCATAGGCCTTAGGGGGGCGGGTCGGTCGAACCCCCTATGGGTGGTGGGACCTCCCCTGTCCTTCTAGAAGGTGGCCCACATGTCTTGGAGTGGGTGTGCACAGGTTGGACCACTTCTGGACGCCAGTTTGTACTCTTGTAGGCCCATGGATCCATGTGAAGTGAATATGAGTCGTTTAGAGAAAGCACAAGTTCATCAAAGGGTGGAGGATCACTTGGGAGTGCTTCTCCTAGATCATGGCCAATGTGGGAGGCTGGTGGGCCCCATGGTGAGGTCGACCGACCTGCACAAGGGGGTTAGTGACCCTCCTACTATGACCTGTGGGCCCTCTTATCATGTGGGTGCTTGGGATGACTGGTGGGCCCCATAGGGTGGTCGGCCGACCCCCCTGTGTGGATCCCACTAGCTCATTTCTCTCCATTTCATATAGACCGCAAGAAATACTCCATGGACATGTTGAACTAGTTATTGGATAAAATATATTCATGATATGCTTATGTCCCATCATTATGAGGTTGTTGACAGTGATTTTGAGTATAGAAAATTATGACATTTTCACCGTTAACAAGATCCCCAAGCTTAACCTTTGCTCATCCCGAGCAAACAATCTAACTTAGCCTCGGTGGATCAGGAGTTGCTACTATGCTTCATATTTCAAGAGTACTAAATCTACAACAATCATACTTCTCTTTTGAATGGGAAAAATAGCAATAAGAACTCACCCATATTACCTTAGTCCTCCATGGGGATTATGGCTTTATCCTTTGTCTTGGGCGGTTGAGAGATAGAACAACTTGACTTGAGCACTAGTTTTCTCATTCTTCACAAGTTTCATATCGGAGGTTTTTGCAATGTTTTGTAAAAGAAAACTTAGTCTTCCTCAAATGGTACTCTTGAGTCGCTCATATGGTGTATGATTCCTCACCAAGGCATATCTTAAAGTTGCCTTCTTTTTCATCCTACTCTAAAGGCTTATGTGGAGCTATAGGTAGGGATAAAAGATGTAGCAAACTTACCTTGCATATATTGTAAAGTCAAATTCTGGATCCAAGGAGAGAAATGTCATACTCTTAGATCAAGATGTGCAAGTGTGTGGAAACATAGAAAATGCTCAATACTCCTCTATATGATCTCTCTTTCCTAACTTATTATTTTGAGACATAGCTATCTTTTTAATTTTTTTATTTTTTTATGAGCTTTGGAATGCTCGGTTTTTTTTGGATGAGCTTTGATGTGCTCATCATAAAACTTGGGACTTTATGTGCCCCTATAATTTTGCATAGTCTATGTCTCATTTACTAAAAACATACTAGAGAGAGAATTTTCTATTAGAGCATGGAGTATGAACTATGTGGAAATGTAAGGCATGTTTTTGCGTACTTCCAGTGTAGAAGCAGCATGTATATGTGGCGTGTACGTGATCTTGATCTTGGGAACATGATAAATCTCTCAACAAGGGTCACACAGCTTGACCAAACTCAACACAAAGCAAGCAACTTATGTAGAAAGCTTATATCATGTAAGAGTATATATGGCTTTGGTAGGAATTTTCACCATTGAGGAACAAAAAGTGTTTTTATCATTTTAATAAATAAGACTCCGATAGTCATTCTTGTTTGGAACAAAATTATAGCAGCTCTTGTCTTGTTATATCATGTCTCACAACAACTTAGACTTAGTTACAGCATTTGCAACCCACAAAGTTTTAGGTTCATTATGGTTTCAATTAAGCCAAGTAATCCATACTTATAGAAATACCAAGTTGTAAACTAAGTACTAGAGAAACATTTAACAGAGCAACTATTCATCATTTCCAAGATATAAGAATAAGACATTCATGAAGCATATGCATAGGAGGTCTTTTATTCAATGTTTATTATAGATGCAATGAAATAAAAGTGAGGGATAGGAATACTTACCTTAGTGGGGGAGAGGACCTCCCCCAAGCTTGCTCTTTTCATCACACTTGTGCTGCAATAAATAGTAGGGGGAGGGTCTCCTCCCCCAAGCTTGTCTCCTTGATGGGGGAGAGAACCTTCCCCAAGCTTGTTCTTTTGAATGCCCTTGTATTAGCATGTTGTGTTTAGATCTTTTGCTCCATTATTTTTTTATTGCTGCAAGGGATTAGTAGACAACACATACCCAAAGGGATACACATGGATCTTCAAGAACGAGTACTTGTTGTCATAGAGGAAGAGGTCATTTTCTATGCTATAGAAAATTGGTTTTAGTAGTTTAGCATAGAATATTTATCATATGTTTCAAATGATGTTCTCTTCTTTTTCACTAGAATTTCAGAAATCAAACAAGGCTAAGGCAAGGATGATCAAATATGTTTAAAGAGTACATCTAGCCTTGATTTGTCTCCAAGAATGATCTCATAACTTTCCCACCAAAATTTTAGAGATTTCCTACAGGGGTTAGTCCAAACAACCAAATTCTATACAAGTATATTTTGATTCAATAATCAAACTTGACACCATGCCTTGTTTGATTAAGGTAGACTATTTAACCTAAGCACCATGCTCAATTTAAAAAGCCTATGGGATTACGTTCGAACCGTACTTCCAAACCAAAACATACAAGAATAGAAAAGGAAGCATTGAATGAGATTGATTTAATTAGAGACAAGAACATGAGTGGTGAAGCAAAGCAGCATTTTTTTTTGCAAAACTATTTAAATGGATAGATGAGATGCATTTAAATTAACATGATATGCTTTTGCGATGGAAAAACAATTTAAGTGATGGATATGCATGAATCTCTAGGCGAATCCCAAGAAAGCACCAGAGACATGATGATTAAAGCAAACATGCAGTGGTATGGAGTAAATAAAAGGATAATGTCGGGTTGCCTCCCGACAGGGTCTCACATACCTGAATGACCCCATCATTACCCACAATTTGAGACCGAATTGTGAGTGCTTTTGCTCCGTCACATGAATGGTTTTGTTTTCTTCTTTGACGGCGACCATCTTCAATTCTACATAGGGTTAGATTACATGCATACACATACCTATGAGATGGTAGGGTCGAAGTGTTGATTGTTCATGAATGATTAGGCACCCTGGGCTCTTTGATGTTTTTTTCTTGTGGAAGAACACCGGAAGGTCGAGATGGTTGATGTCCTGTTTATTCCACACTCAACAGAACAATGGTAATCCCACAATAGATAGTGGTAACATAGATTAGTAGACAACAAAGTTAGTATCAAAATCTTTTGCCAATTGCTTCCCCGGCAACGGCGTTAGAAATGCTTGTTGGTATTTATTATGCTCATGTAGAATATTCCGCAAGCACACAGAAATACCGTTGTAGCATTTCACCCAGGATTATTCAAGGGTATCGTATTTATCCTCAGGGAAGCAATGGTTAAAGAATATGATATCTAACCATGGTGATCCACTAACTAATATACCAACTAAACTATGGTAGGGATAAATGATATATATGATAAGTGCAATGACACACAAGAGAAGTTCCAATGATAAAGAGTAGTTTAGTGAGCGAGGAGGACAGCGAGCGAGCATAAGGTCTCCAAATATCTATCTCTACTTGCATGGTTCTAACTTAGCTAGACAAGTCATATCAAGCAAGAACAATATGCATACACAATTGCACTTCGGGCCACTAGGCCGCTTAGCAACAGAAAGGGATGAGAAGGGTGCTAAACCGCCTAGCACAAGAAGGCTACGCTTTAAGAACTTGGCCGAACGTGGTGGGATCAAAGCCTAGATAGGTCTGTCACCCCTACTAGGTACCACAAACAAACCGTTGGACAAGCCGCAGATACACGTAAGCGTATAGTCTAGACACCATGTCTACACTATATCTCACTACTCTAATCCGACGTCTAGTGAAATTGATTAGAGCACCGGGTTAAGGGCGGTAAACCAGTGCAAAGGTATACTACCATTATCTTACTATCAAACAACTATGACTATGCTAACAACCAATACAACATAACTAGTCATTTTGCAATAAAGTAAAGTACTAAGGAAAAGTAGAGAAGATAACTATATAAAATAACTCAAGTCTTACAAAGAGAGAAATAAATACTAGAAGCATAGCAGACCTCCTGGAAGACTAGAGCTGAAGACCAGAGGCTCACTCTAACTCCTAATAATACTAACACTACTACAAGTGCTACATCTTGAGAGAGAGAGTGGAGAGCTCCTCCTTGTGGCGTGTCTTGAAGGAGAGGGAGTGAGGGGGTATTTATAGTGGAGAGGTGGAGTAGGGGCTACTCCACCGCCACGTCATCGATCCGCGTGATGGATGATGAGAGCCCTTGGATCCCAACCGCCTTCAGATCAAGGGTGGAGAGGAATTGAGCATGTGCTTCTTTGCATGGCGGCATGCAAAGGAGGTGGGCGCCCCATAGGCCTTAGGGGGGCGGGTCGGTCGAACCCCCTATGGGTGGTGGGACCTCCCCTGTCCTTCTAGAAGGTGGCCCACATGTCTTGGAGTGAGTGTGCACAGGTTGGACCACTTCTGGACGTCGATTTGTACTCTTGTAGGCCCTTGGATCCATGTGAAGTGAATATGAGCCGTCTAGAGAACGCACAAGTTCATCCAAGGGTGGAGGATCACTTGGGAGTGCTTCTCCTGGATCATGGCCAACGTGGGAGGCTGGTGGGCCCCATGGTGAGGTCGGCCGACCTGCACAAGGGGGTTAGTGACCCTCCTACTATGACATGTGGGCCCTCTTATCATGTGGGTGCTGTAGGGTCGAGATGGCGGACTAGAGGGGGGTGAATAGTCTTTTCTAAAACTCAAACGCTCCGACTAGAGAGCTCAACTTACTTAGCTACACAAACTAAGCAATGTGACTAACAAGGCTACACAAGCCAATTAGCCACTCAAGAGCTACTTCTATGCTACACAAGCTAGAAGACAACTAGTTATGCTACACAAGCTAACTAGTTACAAGAGCAACAACTAAACACTAGCACAAGTATGAATAAGTAAATACAAGCTAGTGATTTGAAGAATGCAAACCACCGAGAAGATGTACAAGGTTGACACGGTGATTTTTCTCCCGAGGTTCACTTGGTCGCCACCAAGCTAGTCCCCGTTGTGTCGACCACACACATGGTGATTCGGCAGCTAATAGGCGTTCACAAGCCTAGCCCACTAACTCGAGCGCCGCAAGAATCCACCCACAAGTGAGGGTAGCTCAATGACACGCTCAACTAGAGTTGATCTTCGCGATCCCCGCGGGGCAAGCACAATACCCCTCACAAAGCCTTCTCCGGAGCCACACACAAGCTTCTTGCGTGCTTCGACGGAGCCACGATCACCAAGCCGTCTAGAAGGTGGCAACCTCCAAGAGTAACAAGCACGACCGGCTTGCAAGACGATCACCTAGTGCCACACGAAGCTATCTCTCAAAGCAACGCACTAGTAATCGCTCTCTCACTCAATTGGATGAACACTATCAAGTATGAGTGAGTTAGAGGGCTCCCAAGCACATCTACACAAGCCACAAAGGCCCAAGGGTGCTCAGCAATAAGCCAAGGGCAGCCACCAAGCATATATAGAGAGAGGGAAAGAAACTAGCCGTTTTTTCCAACTCTGCGCGCCTCCGGACGATGTTTTACTGAGGGTCCGGACCAACGCGCATGTATTCGGACCCTTGCCCATTTGAATCGAGTCGTTGGCACACTTCAGCACAAAGAAAAACACATCCGGACTCTATGAACAGTAGAGGTCTGGACCATTAAAACCGAGCGTCCGGACTCTACACAGAGAGCTCTCGAGAGCAGTTTTTGCTCCGGGCGCTGTCCGGACAGCACCTCCGGACGCTAGGTTGCGTCCGGACCACACAGAGCATCCCAGAGAGCAGTTTTTAGACCTCCAGACGCAGGTCCGGATGCTACGGTCCGGACGCTAAAGTGCGTCCAGACTGCACACTGTGTCCGGACTGCACAGTCCGCACGGAAACGCCCGTATCTCTTAGCTCCGAACTCCGATTTCGATGATCTTGTACTTTTTGGAAAGCTAACTCAGAGGCCTACACATACCTCAAGTCCATTTGATCCATATCATAATGAATCAAAGCAGTATTTCATTCCAAGATCCACTCTAGTATTAGGAGCATACCAAAAAACATTTTTCTCTTCTCCGAGTTGATTCAATTCAACTCCAACATCTTCTCCTTTGCAAATGTGCCAACACCACCAAGTTACATCACCATGTGCATGTGTGTTACCATTTTCACAATCATTTTCAAAGGATTTTCACTTGCTCTCACCATGCCACTCGATCCTAATGTGCCGCAATGTTAGATCGCTCATGTGGCACTAGATGACCAATATGCAAACAAGTTTGCTCCTCTTGATAGTACGGTCATCTATCCTAAACCCGATCATATACTTCTCTACACACCTATGACCGGTGAAATGAAATGCCCTATAGGTTATACCTTTGCCTTGCGCATTCCATTCCATCTCCTTCTCCAATGTTGATGCAACACATGCACCAACCACTTGTCAAATGATATGATCCACTCCATATCATCACATGATCGTATTGGTTCATTGACCTTGACCTCACTTGCTCTTCACCGTTGCCTTGGTCCATCGGCGCCAAGCATCACACGCTTTCCCTTCACACTTGCAACTGGTCCATCAAGCCAAGCCCCATCTTGATCTTCTCCACCTTGATCACATGACTCCATGTCATGTCTCATGTGCAATAAGCTCCTTCATCACACAATCACCTGTGAACTAATCTCCTGTGTATATATCACTTAAACACATATTAGTTCACCTATGTTGTCACTCAATTACCAAAATCACACAAGGACCTTTCAATCTCCCCCTTTTTGGTAATTGATGACAACTCTACAAAGATATGGAAATTAAGATCATTTTAGGACATTATGCCATTTATCCAACATTTAAGCTCTATACCAAGATTTAGATAAATGCCACAAAGTCTGACTTGGTAGTGTTAGCTCCCCCTACATGTGTGCTAACAAATGTTTGAATTAAGCTTTGCACACATGCATGAATAGACATTGTGGGAGTGCTAGCACTACTAAGTGATGCTAAGGGATATAGGATAAACCTTTGAAGATACCCATGTAGTTGCACTTTGAAGTTCATCCTTAGCACCATGGTTAGCTAGATACCATCAAAAACACTAGAAACCTCGTGAGATCAACATTAGAAGCAAGGTTTCTAGATACCAATTGAAAGAACAAATATCTAGCTTACCATCCTATGCATGCTAGTTAGCAAATCATCATATAAATCCTATAACTAGCATACACCACACAAGAATGCATATGAAGATAAGACTTATGCAATATGCAAGCAAGCACATGAATATGCACATATCAAATGCAATCAATCAAGTTCATGAGCTTGCTCCCCCTACTTGTGTGCATCACTTAGTCCAAGACTTTGATCCTTTGATCATGCTCGCTTGTGTCTATGTCCATGTCTCTTTCCCTCTTAGTGCATTTCCATTCATAATATATCTTTGTTCACTAATCTCTCCCCTTTGTCATCAATTTCCATAAAAGGTAACACTTCTTTATTTTATGCAAAGGTTGCACTAGGGTAGATGGTTGATACTTTTTGATGGACACTAACATATATGTATTGGAATGACTCTTCATGTAAGATCATTGACCATTATACCATTGAGTGGGGCAATTCCCTTGTGGTCAAAGCAAATGTCATCCAAATAAGCTTTCTAAGCAAGAGAACTAGAATTTGATCACTTAAAGTTGAGGATCACTTGTTTGCTTGTAGGATATCACTTGTGAGATTACCACTTGTAGAATTACTTGAATTAAACACATGTGGGCTATCTCAAGTATGCTAGAACTAGACATCTTTTGCAAGTACCAATATGAAGGTTGATACTATTTGAAAGATTAGCATAAGTCTAGATACCACTTGTAAGTTGCATCTTGATATCCATTTGCATTGTTGTCTTGTGCTTGAACTAGATTCATTATCTTCATGAGCTTCTATGTTGGACTTGAACTAAAGTGAATAGCATAAACTTTCAAGTCCGGTTTAAACCCTCTCTAAGCTTGTTCACACGCAATAAGCGGTTATCTTATAGAGGTTGTACTTGTCATTTATACAATCCAATAATAGATCAAGTACTTGGGTTTACTAGCTCATGAGCAAACTTATATACTACCACTAGATCAAACAACTCAATCAAGCTATAGTGGTAGGCTATAAGCATAAAATTCATTTGATTTTCAATGAATGATCACTATGTATGACTATATGCACTAAACAAGTCCTAATCAATGGATGTATGCATATGTCAAACAATTTCACCTTTGCTATGTTGGAGTAGAGGATAGTCATATTGATTTCATATCCAATTAGCAATGTGAATTCCCATTAAGAGCATGGTGAAGACTAATGAATACCACTTGGAATGTTAATCTTCACCCATATGATTTGAGTCCCACTAATGATCAAGTGCACTTTTCTTGTTGTGGTTGACTTGCTTCTTTCTTGATATTTGCTTGCATGAGAGAGTACCAAATGATGTACCACTTGTAGAAGATGATACCACTTGAATGTCATGATACACTTATAGGTTAAATTCATGAATCTCTCTCTTTTGGGTGTTGCTTGCTTTCTTTTGATCAACCCGATTGATAGCTTTCAACTAAGCATCTCCAAATGATCCCTAGATCACCACTTCCATGTTAGCCTTCCAAGTAACGTCCTTGGTTTACCTACAAAAGGCGGCAATCCCCTACAAAAGGGAGAAGTAACCTTTCTCTATGAATCATCCTTGATACTCACTTGAAATGACCTTGTTTGATTGATCTTCATCTTGAGTACTAAACATGTGCCAAATACACTCCACAATCAAATGGCCTTGTACTCATTGCTAACATAGGTACCTCAATCACTTATAAGCATGATTCCAATTTGAGGACCTTTCAAACTAAGTGACTCTAAATCAATCCAATGTTTGTCACTTTTCTGGCAGATTCTGTACTCTTCAAAGAATATATAATATCTCACAAAGTACATATCCAATGACCATGAATTTTGGTGGCGATGTGCTTCACTAAGTCATCTAGGAGTCATAAAAATTTGAGCTTCATTGGACTAATAGATTGCTACCAGATTTCACATCTTTCCACCTAGGCACATGCTGAAAACTGCTGCACATGTGTTGACAAGATGCACTCCAAAACCGAAGTATACCTTATCCAATACCCATGAAATTTGAACATCAACTAATACCATAAGTGTAGAGCATGCACACCAAATTTCAAGCCAATCCAAATAGATTTGAACTCTCAAATATGGCTATGGTCACAGCTAGCTTAGATTTTGACTAAATGGCAGATTTGAGCAAAAAGAGCTAAGCTTCTTCAAATTGAACCAAACTTGATATCAACTTGTTTGAACACTCTCAAGAGACATATATACATTCAATACACTTACTAAAAGTAGTCTCATGATCATATCCATTCAAATCAAATCAAACTTGATCACTAAGCATTTAATCCATTCAATCATCTTATATCAAGCAACTAGTGCATATATATATCCAATTCAATCAACTCATATGCACTAAGTGTATATCCATTTCAAATGACTTATACACACCCAAAATGAACTTGATCAACAAGAGATATACCTTGGTGGATCATGATCAATTCATTAGCAAGCTTCAACTAATCCAATAGGCCACCACAATTTGATCATGCACTTGTATGTTGTAGCATTTGGACTTCATTCTTTTCACTTGGCATTGGGATGAGAATAGCACTAAGCTTCACTAATTGACTCAATCATATGATAAACAATATGAAACACATTGAATCAAGCCTCCAATGCCAATGGTACCTACACACATTCATCCACTTGTTGATGGTACCCAAACTAGTTTGGGTCCTCTCAAGTTAGGAGCAACATACTTAGGCAATGCCTTAGTATGAATAGCGGGATGTTTTGCAATAGCAACTATAGAGGTACCACTACCATCCTTTCTAAGGATATGATCATTATCAATTGAAATGAGCTTAGAAGTCATACCTAGGGGACATGAATGAGCCATGTGTCCCCTTTCCCGACATGAGTAGCACACTCTCTTTGCTTGAGCCTTTTCTTCCTTGCTCATGTTGTGCTTCTCATTGCCTTGCCTCTTCTCTTTTGCTTGAATCTTCATCTCAAGCTTGGTAGAACACTTCGAGGCAAAGTGTCCCATATCTTCACACTTGAAGCACTTGATGTGAGCCAAATGATTCTTCTCTTGATCTTTTCTCATCATCATCTTGTTGGCATCATGAATGAGAGTTGGATGCCTTGATCTTGCTTTGCCACCTCTTCTTGTCTTCTTCTTCTTTATCATCCCCGAATCACCATCTTGATGGTTGATCTTGTGTTGCACTTGGGGCTTGACTTATGGCTTATCTTGAGCATTCTTGGTTTGGCAAACATTTGCAAGATGTCCCATCCCATGGCACTTGAAGCACATGAAATGAGATAGCTTCTTTTGTTCTTGCTTCTTCTCTTTCTTGCCCTTGCCCTTGTGGAAACCGATTCCACTCTTGTCACCATGTCTTCTCTTGTTTGTTAACATTTGCTCAAAGGTGACTTTGGAGTTGTAGCACCTCTCTAGCTTGTTGCTCATATTCTTCAATTCACTTTTGAGCTCATTGTTCTCCTTCAAAAGGTTAGTCTCACAAGACATAGAGGTAGAACAAGCATCTATATGTGAAGAACATGGCATATCAAGTAAATCATCACAAGAGGTGGATACATTCTTCTTCCCTACATCACAAGGGTTAGCAACAACATGTGATTGATCATTTGACCCAAGTGATGAGCTCTCTTCATTTTTAAGATTTAGCAATTCATTAATGAGAGAACCATGTTTGTGAACTAAATTCTCATGAGACACACGAAGCTCCTCATGATCAAGTTTTAGTTCTTCATGTGAAGACTTAAGAACATCAAGTAAGTGTTTATGTTCTTCACATGAGTTCTTTAGAAGTGAGTTTTCATATTTTAGTTTCTTAGTTTTGTTCAACTCACTTTCTAAAGCTTTGGAGAGTTTGCACACAAGCTCAAAGTTAGGGTCATCACAATCTACAATCATATTGCCAATTGATACCTTAGAGTCACCATGTGACATGTAGCATTGTGATGAAGTGGAAGAGCTTGTGGAAGCATCACTCTCATAGCCCGAGCATGCATCATCATCATCATCATCATCATCATAATCATCATCAAGTGTGCTTGGAGTAGCATCATCAATTGCAACACTTGATGTTGGGCCTTCATTATCCTTGTCAAGTGATCTTGTGGTAGATAGATCATCTTCATCATCACTTGAACATGAGGTGGAGAAATCTTCCACAATCACGGAGTTGTGGTCATGCTCAACATCCTCATGTGCCACCAACTTGGACACATCATCATCATCATTTGAGTTCGTCTCATATGTTTCAATGAGATAGGTCCAAATCTCATGAGCGCTCTTCATGTTCATTATCTCACCAAAGATATTATCTTTCATAGAATGGTAGATAATGTTAGTAGCTTGGCAATCGAGATGTAGGCACTTCTTTTGTGCTTGAGTTGCATCCTCTCTCTAAATTGCACAAGAGAGACCTACATCCACGATCCACCACATTTGGGGAGAAATAAATTTATAATTATTTTCCATCCAATTTCTCCACCATGCAAAGTGTGTGCCATCAAATATGTGTGGACACTCAACATCTAGCCCATAAGTCGCCATCCTCTCGGGTCGGTAAAGACCACAAATGAGAGACCAAGCTCTGATACCACTTGTAGGGTCGAGATGGCGGACTAGAGGGGGGTGAATAGTCTTTTCTAAAACTTAAACGCTCCGGCTAACCGAATCAAATGAGGAATTAAAACTATCAGTCTAGCCAAGACTACACCCCTCTATCTATTACTCTAGCACCAAGCAAAGTATACTAATTGGGCTTACTAAGGTGCCAAGCTAGGAAGCTCACCTAAACAAGTCTAGGTTGCAAGGTCACACAAACCTAAGCAACTAGTACTCTAAGCACAAAGGGAGCTCCTACACATACTAGTAAGCAAAACACAAAGCACTTAAGCTCACTAGAAATGCTTTCTAGCAAGACTACACAAGCCAACTAGAGAGCTAACCTTACTTAGCTACACAAACTAAGCAATGTGACTAACAAGGCTACACAAGCCAATTAGCCACTCAAGAGCTACTTCTATGCTACACAAGCTAGAAGACAACTAGTTAAGCTACACAAGCTAACTAGTTACAAGAGCAACAACTAAACACTAGCACAAGTATGAATAAGTAAATACAAGCTAGTGATTTGGAGAATGCAAACCATCGAGAAGATGTACAAGGCTGACACGGTGATTTTTCTCTCGAGGTTCACTTGTGCGCCACCAAGCTAGTCCCCGTTGAAAACCCATGTTTGGTTTTGAGTAATTGATGAAACCTATGGACTAGCCCTTGAACTAAGTGTATGATCAAGATAGGGTGGTTCACCTTGAGACATGGAGCTAGATGAAAGATCATGATGGATCAAGTGCTCCATGACTAAGGAAAAGAAGAAAGAGAAAAACAAAATGGACCCAAGGCAAAGGTATATCTATAGGACCATTTTTGGTTTAGTGATCAAGACACTATAGAGAGTGTGATCACATTTAGGATAGATAGCCGTACTATCAAGAAGGGAAAACTCGTGTCGATTGCGGTTATCATGTGCCACTAGGTTTGCATTGCATATCCTTTTAAAAATGAACCTAAGTGACACAAACATGAACTAAAATCCATGAACTATATTGTAAAAGGCTAACACAGGGCTTAAGTGGTGGGAACACTTGGTGTTAGCACATGGAAGCTTGGAGAAGAAGAGTTGGCTCGGTTTGCCACTCAGAGATGCGACCGGAGGCATACCCTAGCCTCGGCCTCACTGGACAAAGGAACCGGACGCAGATCATCGTCCGAACGCAAGCCTCCGGACACAGCGTCCGGAGGTTGGAGCTCTCTGGACTCCTCGGGTGTAATTATCCGGACGCTAAAGGCGGTCCGGATGCAGGACACCGGACGCGGGTCCAGAGACTTGGCGCTCTCTGGACCCTCTCTGAGTTGGATTTAGACGCAAAATAAAAGGGCTACGGTCGCTACTGTTGCATGCGTCCAGATGTGACGTGTCAGCACAGAGAAGAGGCGCCAACGGCTGGTTTCAAACTGCAAGGGGTCCGGACGCATACGCGTTGGTCCGGACCCCCCATGAAGACTGCGTCCGGACTGACGCAGAAAGCTGGAAAATGGGAGCAAAACGGCTAGCTCGGTTTGGATGGCTATTTAAGTGGCTTGGCCGGCTCCTAGGGCTCTCTCTTGCACCTCTCATTCATTTGATACACTTGTGCTTGCTTGAGATAGCCCCCAACTCACTCTCTTCACTCTTGTTGCATACTTGTGACAGTTTGAGTGAACCAAGTGCATTGATCATTGCATTGCATCTTAGTGGCACTTGGTCATCATCGTCGCCGCGGGAATTCTTGTTATTCTTGGTGTTTGCCAACACCTAGTGAAGGACCGAAAACGGCGACCAGAGGGGGGGTGAATGGGAGCCTCAAATATCTCTCGAAATGTTCGGGCCACTCTTCCCAAAAACCTAACCCAGTTGTTGGGTTCTCAACCTCCCAAAAACAAAAACGGTGAAATGAGAGCTCACCGGCAGTGGAGGAAAATCACCGGAAACCCCAAACCACAGGTTCTCAACCCCTAGGGAAAAGAGGCAAGAACCTAAGCAAAACGGGAGAAAACAGCAAAGCACAGGAGGCTCCGGACTACCTTGGTCAAGACCACCGGACCAATGGAAGTGGTCCGGTGCCTTGGTCCGGTGCACACCAGGACACCACCGGAATAGTCCGACACCTACTTTGGAAAGTTCGGAGCTCACCCTGAAGACATGCAGTAAGTGCCTAGGCTCCGGACAACTAGTCCGACGCTCACCATCGGACTATAGGAAGTGGTCTGGTGCACATAGAGCAAAAGACCACAGCAAGCACCCTGGCTTCGGACCACTCGTCCGGTGCTCACCGTCGGACTAATGGCTCTGGTCCGACGCTCTGAGCAGTCAGACGGCCTCCTGTGACTTGACCACCGGACCAGTGACCTATGGTCCAGAGCCTAGTCAAAGTGGTCCGGAGGTTAGTCCGGAGCTCACGATCAGAAAGTTGTTCTTCGCGAAAACGAACTTCTCTCCGCCAAATCTTCCCAAAACTCAACCAAATGATCACCAACTGCAACCAAACTTTGTAGGCATGATCCTAGTGCAGTTGGGGAGCTATCCCGAAGAAATCATCGCTCAATTTGGAGAGGATAAACGAGAACACTCAGATTTGGGGAGAAAGAGGAAAACGAAGAACGCCACAAAGAAAACACCCGATCTACGCACTCATGAGGTTTGAGGAGAATTCCTTCAGTGCAAAGAAGCTCCTCACGAATGCGAACAACTTGGTTCAAACGGAATTGCAAGAGCTACTCCCTACAAAGAGAAATTATCTCGGGAAAATAGGGAGCAAAAGCAAAACGTGAAGAACACAAGCAAAACGGGGACACAATCACGAAATCGAAGCCACCATGGCTTATGGAGGTTACGGCCTCCAATTCCTCGCGACAAACTCAAGTTCTTACAAAGGTTGGTGGAAGCAACCTAGGGATGTCATGAACTAGAGAGAGAGAGTGGGGGCAAGTGATTAGGGTTCAAGAGATGGGATGAGGGATACCCCTTCACCCCCTACTTATCGGGCTTTGGCTATTTCCCAAAGACCCCCCTAGATACATTGAGTGAACTACCTAGCCTAAGCATTGCAGTCCAAGCTCCGGAAAATATCTCCCGCATTTTGAATGGACGGCCCCGCTTCCTACCGGGAGTTGTTGTCGCCTCGATGCAACCTCCAGGATTCCGCCACGTTCCATCCCCGCTTCCTCGGAAGCTCCGCCTAGGTTTTGAGGCCCAAACCCAGGAAACCCGCCACCGGTAGCTTTGGGCTCAACTACTGAACCCCGAGTTTTGAGGCCCAAACTCGGAAACCGTCCTCGGATGGTTTTGAGGCCCAACCACCAAACCACTCGACTCGAGCCACCTTGTCTTCGCCCGGTTGGACTCTGAGTCCCCTGAGCCTCCGCTCGACTCGCGTGTCCTCCGTCTTGACTTGGTCGACTCGGTCTACCTCCATGTCTTCTCGCACTCGCCGGTGCCAATACTAGCCACCACAGCTAGTCCGTCGGCGCCCATGGTCCCTCAGTTCGAGCCCCGCTTCCGCCCTTCACCGCTCTCAGTCCATCAGCACGGCAAGCCTCTACTCGACCTTCTCCACGCCATTGACCACCGTCACTAGGCATAGCACCTGCACACCACAAGCCGATAGACAAGCACACATTTCTGCTTTCGCAGAGGTTAGGGTAAGCCACTCAAAACTGAAACACTCACGTGTTGGACGATCACTCATCATCAAAGCTGAACATACATGGGTACTTATCCACCATGTGTTTGCAATCTCCCCCTTGATGAGTGCATTGTCAACACAAGTGCATTTCAGATTTGAGCCATAAGGTAAAGCTCTCCAAATGACCAAAAAGCTACCAAAGCCAAAACAGGGTCACTTGAGAGAAGCAAACACGATACCAATTAAGAAGAGAGGCAAAAATGATACCAATTTAAAAGCATCCTTCAAAACACCTCATGACAAAGCCACTTACTAATGCCTAACAAAAGCATATGGGCAATCAAAGCTAGCCCTCAAGAAGAGGCAGAAAACGGGCTAAACGCCGCTAGCAAGTCCAAGATACCAATCACCGCTCTCAAAGGTCAGACCTCCAATTTAAACACTAGGGAGCTCAAAAGATACCAATTGAAACCACTTACATCCCCTAATGCTCAAGAAGCAATTGAAACCTGTCGGAGCCAACAAAGCGAGCTAGATCCTCTAGAAGAGGCAAAGGCTCAACACATCTAGCAAAGCTCCCCCTGGGCAAAAACATTCTGAAGATACCAAGAAGGGGTGAAAAGAGCCAAGTCAAAAAGATACCAATTAAGCTCAAAAAGCACATTTGCTCCCCCTTGGAATTAGATGTCTGAAAATGGAAAGAAATGTGCATCCTCTCCCCCTAGTTGACACATGTAGCTCATCAAACTTCAACAACTCAAGATCCGGCTACAAATGCCATGAAGTGCAAAATGAGTGCAAAAGCTTCATACTTAGAGTTAAGACAATGAATAGATGCTCTAAGTGATGTGATTCTGTGAGAATAGGAAAAGGTCTACGTGCCCAACAAAGACTCAAATTGAGCTTAAGATCACTTTAGAAGCTATTTTAGAGAGCATATCATGTGAGAGCAGAGAAAGGGTATCACCTCCTAGAGACAGCTAGACATGGCAAGCAAGATAGAATCTATCTCAAAGAAATCTCATGTATAGCAAGTAAAACTATCCCTTAGCAAAGTTCATACAACAAGCCAATGACCCAATTGAATGAATTTTCCAAATTCAGAGTTTTGCAGCCAATTTTCAGTTTTAGCCACATGTAAGTTGTATGTGAGTGGTTGTAAGCAAAGTGATGCCACTGCTTACCAACCGGGCGAAGTCAAAGGACTTGACACATCGGTTTTGGTCATACACGACACCGCTCAAGTATCGATCCATATGGGAAGCAGTCTCGAACACACGGTGAATTGCTCACAATGCAAACCCAACTCGATCTTTCCAATTCACAAAACAGAGAGCAATTTCATTTTAGATATTAATCATGGTGCTCAAAGGTAGTGAATGAAACAATGAAGAGCCATATTTACAAGCTATATACAAGGCAGCCAAGAAGGATCTTCAAAATCCTACACATGCTAGTGCCATTTCAGAGGTGACATGAGGAATATAAAATCAGTTTTAAAGCTTTTCTAACTTAGCTCTATTGCATATCATAAAGATCAAAAAGAGTCTAAGTTAGACAACACCATAGACACATAAAGGACCTCAAATAGAGCTTAGATTCATTATATTGGCTATAAGTATGAAGCTTAAAATGAACTATGTCACAAATGCAAATGAGACGCAAAATGCATTGACACCAACTAAACACTAACAAGACACCAATTGAGAAGAAGGACAAAGAAAAGACTAAAACAACTATGATACACAAAACTTTCCTCCTCTAAAAAGGAAAGCAAACACCCAACTCGCCCCGAAGGCGAGAAAACGCAGCTTGATCCAAAGGCTTTGTGAGAATATCCGCAAGCTGGTTGTGGGTCTCCACATGCCGGAGGTCAATGTCGCCCTTCTCGTAGTGATCACGCAAAAAGTGAAAGCGGACCTCAATGTGCTTGGTCTTCGAATAAAGCACTGGATTTTTAGCCACACTAATTGCACTCGTGCTAAATCACAGCAGAGGCACCTTAGTAAGCTCAAGACCGAAATCTCTCAAAGTGGCAATCATCCAAATCAACTGAGAGCAACAACTAGCCGCGGCAACGTACTCAGCTTCGCACGTCGACTGTGCCATGCTAGATTGTTTGCGAGAAGACCAAGAAACCAACGAAGACCTGAGAAACTGGCAAGTCCCAGAAGTGGACTTCCGATCAAGACGGCATCCGCAAAGTCAGCGTCAGAGTAACCGCAAAGCACAAGAGAGGAAGAAGTGGAAAACCAAAGAACAAATTGGGGAGTGAATCGCAGGTACCTCATGATGCGTTTCACCGCTTACTTGTGCGAAGTCCGTGGAGACGCCTGAAAACGTGCACACAGGCAGACGGCGAACTGAATGTTCGGCTGGGTCGCGGTCAGGTACAGAAGTGACCCGATCATGCTGCGGTACTCCGTCTGGTCCACCGCCTCTCCTTCCTCGTCCGCATCCAAGGTATCGTCGTTGACATGGGCGTCGAAAGAGGCTTTGCCTCACCCATGTCAAACTTCTTCAAGATGTCCTTCGTGTACTTGCCTTGGTGCACAAATGTCCCTTCCCGGGTTTGCTTGATTTGCAACCCGAGTAAGAAAGTCAACTCTCCCATCATGCTCATCTCAAATTCCCTGCTCATAAGATCTGCAAACTTGGCAACAAGAGCATGAGAAGAACCACCAAAGATGATATCATCCACGTATATTTGGACAATGAAGTGTCTTTGCCTTGCTTGAGGAGAAACAATGTCTTATCTACTGATCCCATTTTAAAGCCCTTAGCAAGCAAAAAGGTTTTTAGCCTATCATACCATGCTCTAGGTGCTTGCTTCAAACCATACAAAGCTTTGTGAAGTTTAAAAACATGGTTTGGAAACTTGGGATTTTCGAAACCGGGAGGTTGTTTAACATAAACTTCCTCCTCTATGTAGCCGTTTAAGAAAGCACTTTTCACGTCCATTTGAAAAAGTTTAAAACCCTTAGAAGCCGCAAAAGCTAGAAGATTCTAATGGCTTCTAAATGAGCTACGGGAGCAAAGGTTTCCTCATAGTCTATTCCCTCCTTTTGACAAAAGCCTTGAGCTACCAACCTAACCTTGTTGCGCACTACCACCCCATCTTCACTTTGTTTATTTTTGAAAACCCATTTGGTACCTATGGGGTGGCAACTAGGTGTGGAGGAACTAAGACCCAAATGCGGTTTCGCTCAAAGTTTTCTAACTCCTCATGCATGCATTAACCCAATCCGGATCCATCAAAGCGTGTCTAACATCTCGGGGCTCAAAAGACGCGACAAAAGCCGAATGAGCAAAGTAAGAGATATAGGACCTGGACCACGTGACTCGAGGGTCAATGTCGCCGATGATGTTCTTCGGCGGGTGCTGCCGCTGGATGTGGTGGGGAGCCTGCCTGGACGAACTGGCCTCCCCCTCAACAGCAGTTGGAGCTCCCTTAGGTGCAACGGGCACGGACTGAGGAAGCTGCTCAAACGGCCCCCATGTAGAGGAAGTAGTCGGATCGGGACCGTGAGCTGAAGTGGACGTCGCAGGGTCGATGGGGGCAGCCGGTGGAGTCGGCTTGGATCACCCCAGTCGACGTCGTCTTGCGCCTCCTCCACAAAGATGTTGGTGTTCACCTCATCATCACCTGCAAGCTCAAAAGCAGTGGAAATATAGGGCATAGTTTTCATCGAAGGTAATCTCACAAGTCTCCATCACTCGGTTAGTTTCAAGGTTAAGTGCACGATAAGCACGAGAGTGCGTAGAATAACCAAGAAAGATACCGTCAGACGACCGTGATTCAAATTTATCCAACTTACCACCCTTTTGAGGATGAAGCACCTGCACCCAAACACCGTAGGTGACTTACCTTGGGTGGTCTCCCAAATCGCAACTCATAAGAAGTCTTCTTCTTGAAAGCTCGGAGAAAAATGCGATTGGAGACATAGCAAGCAGAAATGAGTGCCTCGGCCCAATACGGCCTAGGAGTCCTATGCTCATCGATCATCATCCTGGCCATCTCAACAAGGGTTCGATTCTTCCGCTCAACAACACCGTTCTACTAGGGAGTGTGAGGTGAGGAAAACTGATGATCGAGACCCCAAAGAAGAACAAAAGGTTGCAAAGTGAGCATTCTTGAATTATGTGCCATTGTCACTGTGGATAGCTCTCATGGCATTCTTAGGTAGCTCATTTGCAATCTCAAAATCAGATCTCGAACAAGTGGAAAAGCCCATCCTTACTCTCCAAAAAGAACACCCAAGAGTATCTCGAGTAGTCATCAACGACTACAACCACATACCACTTCCCTCCCTCTGACCTGACCCGAGCTGGCCCAACTGTGTCCATGTGTAAAAGCTCGCCGGGTCTAAGTGGTCATGATCTCCGTCACAGGAGAATGGGAAGCGACACCTGCAAGATGGCAAACCAAATCCTTCTCGAACTTCAGCTTTGGCAATCCTTGGATAAGGTCCATGAGCTAAGCCTTGCAAGCAAGTCAAAACTCAGATGTCCCAATCTCCTATGCCACTTCCAAAGCTCGGAGGAAGAACCGGCAAGAAGACAACGAGAAGTCCAGAAGCGATAGAAAAATCCACACGAAAAACCTTCCCGAAGGGGAAAATCGGCAAACAAGCTCACCACGAGAGTCCAAAATCCGAGACAAGTTTGGCTTAAAACTCACTTCAAAACCGTCTTCAAGGAGTTGCGAAACGGAGAGAAGGTTAAAATGCAAATTTGCAACCAAAGCAACATCCTTAAGAACAAAAGATGAATTGACTCGGATGGACCCCCGGGAGACAACCTTACCTTTACTCCTATCCCCGAATGTAATGTACTCGGTGTGGCGCACGGGGTCGAGGCTGGAGAACCACTTGGCACTTCGGTCATATGACGTGAGCATCCGGAATCCACAAGCCAAGTCCCCTCCAGTCCTCCTTCCTACATCAATAAAAAGACATAGGGTGAGCAAACGGACCAACACTGGGGTTAGTAAACTGTGAAGGATACCAGTGTTGTCCCACTTGCCCAAAGAATGGGTTAGGAGAAAAACCAAACATCTCCTGTCCCATGGGAGGATAGCGATCACCACGATGGGGAAAACGTGGTCCGCTAAAGAAGGGTGGAGTAAAGCCACCGCCACAAGGCCCGTAGTCGTATGGGTCACGACCGGTACCCCGCCGGGCACGACCACCACGTGATCTCGCCTTGAGGCATTGTACCTCTAGGCCTAGTAGTGCGCCTCCGAACTTCTGGTCCACGCACCCCAACGCGTGGGTGGTACATGTCCCGGTTGTTAAACTCAACCCGCCTCCGATCATCTCTCTTCCTCCTAAGGCAAACTCAGCCAACTGCCCATCCCTCACAATACTCACAATGGTACCTCACCACACTCTTGGTAGGCACTCTCTTGTTGGCTTGGGTGGCTCTAGCTTTCTTAGGAAGGGGATTACTAGAGATGTCTGGCAGTGTGTCAAGTGGGTTGCGAAGATGGTTCGGTTTTGCAATCCACACTTGCTTCTGTGGAGTGGTTTTGGGTGACTCTTCAAACACACCATCTCTCATAAGAAACTCAGAGGGGTCGGTAGGCTTAGGTGGAGTGATCTTGGTAAGCTTGGAGTTGTGGTGGGTTTCTCATTCTTGCTCAACCCACTGCACTCACCGATCTTACCGAACATGCTATCGTCCTTCCCACCTATAGCAAAGCCTACTCCCGTGCTGCCAGTCGTTTTGCATTAGCTGAGCATCATCCCCAACTGCGGCCTCGCAAGACACCCAGCTCAAGATGGACCGAAGGTATGTGTTTTCTTCCTTTGTACACATCTTGTCATGTCTACACGACGCGATTCCAAGCTCCAAAGCCTCAAAGCGTTCCGACTCTCTAGTGCTATCTGAGCTGACCTTCTCTAGCACAACAATCCTAGCATCTCTTTGTGCCAGCTCAGAACGCAAGCCTAAGCAAGACTTGCACGCACCAAGTAAGCTAGGCCTAGCCTTCAGCTCACTAACCTCCTCAAGTAGAGTGCCATACTTGTCTTGGAGAGTGACAAGACTAGACATGTGGATGGCACAAGCATCACACTCTACCTCCTCGGTAACCACCACTGGCGCCTTAGCAACTCTAGCTCATGCGGCGTACTAAGATACTTAGCCTTGAAATCGTTCCTCTCGCACGCGGCACGCTTGAGCAAAGCATCCTGACTCATCAAGGTGTTGTTCAAAGACTCAATCTCGAGAGAGGGATGCGATGGTGGGTGGTACCTCGGGTGTGTCGGAGTCGTAGTCATAGTCAGGGCCATCCTTGCGCTTGCCGACCTTACCTTCTTCAATCGTCATGGTGCAAAAGCCACGTGCTTGGCGTCGGCATAGAAGCATAGGCCGTTGAGCTTGTCTTCAACCTTTCCCTTGGAATCATCATCGCTCGAAGAAGCACCTCCGTTAGAGGAGGCATCGATGTCGCTGAGGGAGGCGAGGAAGGCTCGGTGCTTGGCCTTCACCTTGTCAATCACCTTCTTGGAGGACCTTCGGTGGTAGCCACCCTTGGGCTTGTGCTTGTCCTCGAAGTGGTGCTCGCACTTGTCCTTGCTCTTGGTGAAGTCGCCCGCAGCTTTCTTGGGGCAGTTTGCGATGAAGTGATCCTCATCACCGCAACGGTAGCACCCCTTGGCTGAGCCACCACGCCGACGGTTCAAACGGTTGTTGTGGAACCGTGAGAACTTGGTGATGACCAAAGACAGCTCATCATCTCCAAGAGACTCCACTTGATCCTCTATCACAGAAATCAAAGATAAAGTGAACGAAGAGTGTGAAGGGTCAGAGGAGGAGGAAGACGTACCACCGGGGCCAGAAACCAATGCCATAGATGGTTTTGACGGGTTTTCAAGCTTGGCCCGGGTCTGGTAGTCAATCTCTGAGGACTTGAGCTTGTTGAACAGCTCATCCACGGTCAGGGCATCATAGCCCGGTGACTCCTGAATGGCAGCCACCTTCATCTCCCACACATTCCGATCAAGAGCATGCAAAAGCTTGATAGCCATCTCATGATCATCATAAGGCAAGTTGGCTCGATTAGCACGCATCTTATTGACGATAGATTGGAAGCGAGTGAACATCCCGTCAACAGATTCGTCGGCCAACTGAGAAAAGTTCGCGTACTCTCTACGGTACATGTTGAAGAGTCTGGACTTGATCTAAGTGTTACCCTCATGATATCGCACAAGTGTTTGCCAGATCTCCCGTGCCGTAGTGAGACTCGAAACTCTCTCAAACTCAGGAAGAGACAAACTCGAGAAGAGGATTCTACGGGCTCTTGCGTTTGACGCGTGTTGCGTGATTTGCAGCTCATTAATTTGAGCACCAAGAACCACGTAGTCAGCACTCTCACAAATCTCCCAATACTTCATATCAAGCCCTTGGAGGTAAGCGACATGCGCACCTTCCAATAGGCGAAGTTTGTTCCATCAAAGAAAGGAGGTTTGCCAGCACCTCGCTTCATGTCGCCTTGGCGGATCAAGAACCGTGTAAGGTGGATTGATCCTTAAACCGGCTCTGATACCAATTGAAGGACCGAGAACGGCGACCAGAGGGGGGTGAATGGGAGCTTGAAAGTTCTCTCGAAATGTTCGGGCCACTCTTCCCAAAAACAGAGAAAAGAGAGCTCACCGGCAGTGGAGGAAAATCACCGGAAACCCAAAACACAGGTTCTCAACCCCTAGGAAAAGAGGCAAGAACCTAAGCAAAACGGGAGAAAACAGCAAAGCACAGGAGGCTTCGGACTACCTTGGTCAAGACCACTGGACCAATGGAAGTGGTCTGGTGCCTTGGTCCGGTGCACACCAGGACACCACCAGACTAGTCCGACGCCTACTTTGGAAAGTCCGAAGCTCACCCTGAAGACATGCAGTAAGTGCCTAGGCTCCGAACAACTAGTCCGATGCTCACCGTCGGACTATAGAAGTGGTCCGGTGCACACAGAGCAAAACACCACAGCAAGCACCCTGGCTTCGGACCACTTGTCCAGTGCTCACCGTCGGACCAATGGCCCTGGTCTGACGCTCTGAGCAGTCAGACGGCCTCCTATGACTTGACCACCGGACCAGTGACCTATGGTTTGGAGCCTAGTCAAAGTGGTCCGGAGGTTAGTCCAAAGCTCACGATCAGAAAGTTGTTCTTCGCGAAAACGAACTTCTCTCCGCCAAATCTTCCAAAACTCAACCAAATGATCACCAACTACAACCAAAACTTTGTAGGCATGATCCTAGTGCAGTTGGGGAGCTATCCCGAAGAATCATCGCTCAATTTGGAGAGGATAAATTAGAACACTCGGATTTGGGGAGAAAGAGGAAAATGAAGAACGCGACAAAGAAAACACCCGATCTACGCACTCGTGAGGTTTGAGGAGAATTCCTTTGTGCAAGAAGCTCCTCACGAATAAGAACAACTTGGTTCAAACGGAATTGCAAGAGCTACTCCCTACAAAGAGAAATTATCTCAGGAAAATAGGGAGCAAAAGCAAAACGCGAAGAACACAAGCAAAACGGGGACACAATCATGAAATCGAAGCCACCATGGCTTACGGAGGTTACAGCCTCTGATTCCTCGTGACAAACTCAAGTTCTTACAAAGGTTGGTGGAAGCAACCTAGGGATGTCATGAACTAGAGAGAGAGTGTGGGGGCAAGTGATTAGGGTTCAAGAGATTCCTCGTGACAAACTCAAGTTCTTACAAAGTTGGTGGAAGCAACCTAGGGATGTCATGAACTAGAGAGAGAGTGTGGGGGCAAGTGATTAGGGTTCAAGAGATGGGATGAGGGATACCCCTTCACCCCCTACTTATCGGGCTTTGGCTATTTCCCAAAGACCCCCCTAGATACATTGAGTGAACTACCTAGCCTAAGCATTGCAGTCCAAGCTCCAGAAAATATCTCCCGCATTTTGAATGGACGGCCCCGCTTTCTGCCGGGATTTGTCGTCACCTCGACGCAACCTCCAGGATTCCGCCATGTGTGCCATCTCTGCTTCCTCGAAAGCTCCGCCTAGGTTTTGAGGCCCAAACCCAGGAAACCCGCCACCGGTAGCTTTGGGCTCAACTACCGAACCCTGAGTTTTGAGGCCCAAACTTGGAAACCGTCCTCGATGTTTGAGGCCCAACCACCAAACCACTCAAACTCGAGCCACCTTGTCTTCGCCCGGTCAGACTTCGAGTCCCCTGAGCCTCCGCTCGACTCGCGCGTTCCACCGTTTGACTTGGTCGACTCGGTCTACCTCCATGTCTTCTCGCACTCGCCGGTGCAAGTACTAGCCACCACAGCTAGTCTGCCGGCGCCCATGGTCCCTCAGTCTGAGCCCGCCTTCCGCCCTTCACCGCTCTCAGTCCATCGGCACGGCAAGCCTCTACTCGACCTTATCCACGCCATGACCATTGTCACTAGGCATAGAACCTGCAACACCACAAGACGATAGACAAGCACACATTTCTGCTTTTGCAGAGGTTAGGGTAAGCCACTCAAAACTGAAAACACACACGTGTTGGACGATCACTCATCATCAAAGTTGAACATACATGGGGTACTTATCCACCATGTGTTCGCACCTAGACGGCTTGCGATTGAGGAGAAGCTTCGGTGCAATTGGTGATTGTTTTGCGGGCGACTTCGGTGATTGTGAGAGGGCTTGTACCCACCTCGGCGGAGCACCAAAGGGTAACTCTAGTGGATTACTCATGTCATTGAGTTACTCTCATTTGGGTGGATTCTTGTGGCGCCCGAGTTATGTGGCTAGGTTTGCGAAACACCTATTAGCCACTGAATCACCATTTGAGTAGTCGACACAACGGGGACTAGCTTGGTGGCAACCAAATGAACCTCGGGAGAAAAATCGATTGTCATTTTGTCTCCCGGTATTCTTTGGTGTTCTTTGTGATTGGCTCTCTACATTGATATCCTCCGATCACAAGGCATTGGTATATCAATCAGCTCCTCTCTTGCATTTATATTCATTCATATCTTGTCTAGTTAGCTTGCTAGTTAGCTTCTTTAGTAGTTGTTCTTGCTAGCTTGTGTGAAGTGCTTTAGGTTCTTGCTATTGATTGTTAAGCACTTAGCTAACTAGAATTGTATGGATAGGTGGCTTTGCACCCCAAGTAGAGCTAGAGCAAAAAGCTTCGCTTAAGTGTTATCTAACCTTTTGCTCTAGTGATTTGTAGAATTTTTATTAGGCTATTTCACCCCCCCCCTCTAGCCATCTAGACCTTTCACCCATTGTGTCGACCACACACTTGGTGATTCGGCGGCTAATAGGTGTTCACAAGCCTAGCCCACTAAATCGGGCGCCGCAAGAATCCACCCATAAGTGGGGATAGCTCAATGACACGCTCAACTAGAGTTGCTCTTCGCGATCCCCGCGGGGCGAGCACAATACCCCTCACAAAGCCTTCTCCGGAGCCACGCATAAGCTTCTTGCGTGCTTCGACGGAGCCATGATCACCAAGCCATCTAGGAGGTGGCAACCTCCAAGAGTAACAAGAACCACCAGCTTGCAAGACGATCACCTAGTGCCACACGAAGCTATCTCTCAAAGCAACGCACTAGTAATCGCTCTCTCACTCTATCGAATGAACACTATCAAGTATGAGTGAGTTAGAGGGCTCCCAAAAAACACCTACACAAGCCACAAAGGCCCAAGGGTGCTCAGCAATAACCAAGGGCAGCCACCAAGCATATATAGAGAGAGGGAAAGAAACTAGCCGCTTTTCCCAACTCTACGCGCCTCCGGACGCTGTTTTACTGAGGGTCCGGACCAACACGCATGCGTCTGGACCCTTGCCCATTTGAATCGAGCTGATGGTGCGCTTCAGCACACAGAAAAACACCTCCGGATGCTATGAACAGTAGAGGTCCGGACCATTAAAACCGAGCGTCCGGACTCTACACAGAGAGCTCCCGAGACCAGTTTTTGCTCCCGGACGCTGTCCGGATAGCACCTCCGGACGCTAGGTTGCGTCCGGACCACACAAAGTATCCCGGAGAGCAGTTTTAAACCTCCGAACGCAGGTCCGGACACTAAAATGCGTCCGGACTGCACAGTCCGCACGAAAACACCCGTATCTATTACCTCCGAACTCCGATTTCGATGATCTTGGACTTTTTGGAAAGCTAACTCAGAGGTGTACACATACCTCAAGTCCATTTGATCCATATCACAATGAATAAAAGCAGTATTTCATTCCAAGATCCACTCTAGTGTTAGGAGCATACCGAAAAACATTTTTCTCTTCTCCGAGTTGATTCAATTCAAATCCAATACCTTCTCCTTTGCAAATGTGCCAACACCACCAAGTGTACATCACATGTGCATGTGTGTTAGCATTTTCACAATCATTTTCAAAGGATTTTCACTTGCTCTCATCACGCCACTCGATCCTAATGTGTCGCAATGTTAGATCGCTCATGTGGCACTAGATGACCGATATGCAAACAAGTTTGCTCCTCTTGATAGTACGGCCATCTATCCTAAACCCGGTTTATATACTTCTCTACACACCTATGACCGGTGAAATGAAATGCCCTATAGGTTATACCTTTGCCTTGCGTATTCCATTCCATCTCCTTCTCCAATGTTGATGCAACACATGCACAACCACATGTCAAATGATATGATCCACTCCATATCATCACATGACTGTATTGGTTCATCGACCTTGACCTCACTTGCTCTTCACCGTTGCCTTGGTCCATCGGCGCCAAGCATCACACGCTTGCCCTTCACACTTGCAACCGGTCCATCAAGCCAAGCCTCATCTTGATCTTCTCCACCTGATCAACATGACTTCATGTCATGTCTCATGTGCAATAAGCTCCTTCATCACACAATCACATGTGAACTAATCTCATGTGTATATATCACTTAAACACATAATAGTTCACCTAAGTTGTCACTCAATTACCAAAATCACACAAGGACCTTTCAGGTGCTTGGGATGGCTGGTGGGGCCCCATAGGGTGGTCGGCCAACCCCCCCTATGTGGGTCCCACTAGCTCATTTCTCTCCATTTCATATAGTCCTGCAAGAAATACTTCATGGACATGTGGAACTAGTTATTGGATAAAATATACTTATGATATGCTTATGTCCCATCATTATGAGGTTGTTGATGGTGATTTTGAGTTTAGAAAAATTATGACATTTTCACCGTCAAGAAGAACTAACCTTTAAATATAAGACATAAACGATCCATGGATTCTGTTGTCGGCACAGAGAGCAAGAGTGACTTCACCAACCAATGGCTGAAAAAAATTGGAATTTTTTTGCCAACCAGGAAGATGAACAGAAGTATGTCCCGCCATCAAAACGACCCATACTTCCAACACCACCAGCAGATCCCATCACGCCTATTTCCCCGGTGCCTCCACTGCAGTCCAACCAAGACTCTAAGAAGGTAGATCAACATCAAACCAGACGACAGTCAAACCCACATAAATTATCTTTTCCTGAATATAGTGGGACCGACGAACCAGCTCAATGGTTGTACAATGCAACAATTTTTTTTGTGACCCAGAATACTAAGGATGAGGATCGCATGCATCTAGTTGCTTTTCACCTACATGGTAATTCCCTCACCTGGTTTATCAGATGGGAATAGGAAATCGGGCACCCAACATGGCCTCAATTCTCCCAGGCGATCGACAGACGATTCGGCCCCAATAGACCAAAATCACCTTGAGGACCTCACATATACATGTCAGATAGGCGAATTGGATGAGTATACAAATCGCTTCCTCTCTACACTAACCAAGGTAACCGGGTTGTCTTCAGATCAGCAAGTTTTGTTATATGTGGCAGGGTTGACTTCATTGCTGCAAATTGAGATACAGCTTCAGCAGCCACCAGATTTGGAGTCTGCAATTGCCATGGCCCATAAGTTTTATATCTTGGAAAAACCAGGGATGTACCCGAGACGTTACAGCATGACAGCCAGAAATTCAAATTTCACTCAATGTTGTGACAGAGATCACAACTAGCCAGACTATGCAAGTGCAGCTCTCCTTGTGTGGTCGCGACTTCCTGGCATTACTAGACTCTGGGTCAACCCACAACTTCATTGACTCGGACATAGCAAAAGATCTCCAACTCCCCGGGTTCTTGCATCAAACTCTCTATCAGTCATGGTAGCAAACGGATCTCAGATTTCTAATGTGGGGTATATAATGATCTCAGGGTGTAGATTGATATAGAATACTTCAATATTGATGCTACACATCAAATTGGGAGGCTTGACTTCATGTTACGCGTCAATTGGCTATGCTCCTTGTGTCCAATAATTTGGGACTTCAACACTCTTACAATGAAATTCTGGCATCATGGACGTCGCATTGTTTGGACTAAGCCTGGGCAAACAGTGCCCAACAAGCCTCGGATTCACATACTCGGTCCCACTACCAATTTGGAGGCACTATTGACAGGTTTTCACATCTCTTTCGGGAGCCTCAAGGTCTGCCTCCTCAATGCAGATATGATCACCACATCCACCTCAAGGATCGAGTAAACCCACGGCTATTAGACCCTATCGATATCCACACCTCCAAAAAGATGAATTGAAACACAATGTCAGCATATTTTTACACAGGGAATCATCAGGTATAGTACTTCCCCATTCTCATCACCGGTCCTACTTGTCAAAAAACAGGATGGATCGTGGCGCTTCTACGTGGACTACCGAGCTCTCAACGACAACACTCTCAAGGACAAATTTCCAATACGAGTCATTGATGAGCTACTGGATGAGCTAGAGGGAGCCAAATGTTTTACCAAGTTAGACTTGCGCTCTGGGTATCATCAGGTACGCATGTATCCCGATGATATTGAGAAAACAACTTCCGCACGCATCATGGCCATTTTGAGTTTCTGGTTATGCCATTTGGTTTGTGCAATGTTCCTTCTACATTTCAAGCATTAATGAAAATGATATACTGTGACCATACCTTCGAAAAGTTTGTTTTGGTTTCTTCGACGATATCCTCATCTACAGTAAAACTTGGGATCAACATTTAGACCAAACAAGTTTTATAGTGCTTCAGTCCAACGTAGTATTCCTCAAACAGTCCAAATGTTCCTTTGGTCAACCTTCTGTGGGATATCTAGGCAACATTATATCAGAACAAGGGGTGGTCATCAACCCTGACAAAATATTGGCAATCGCTTCATGGCCTCAACCAACGATAGTGAAACAACTCAAAGGATTTCTAGGATTGGTGGGTTACTACAGGAAATTCATCAAGGATTTTGGGACCATCGACAGACCGCTCAGACAGCTCCTTAGGAAAGATTGCTTTCGGTGATCAGAATGGGCTACAACAGCTTTCCAGCAACTCAAATAAGTTCTTTCCGCAACACCAGTTTTACAACTACCGACTTTGATCGATCTTTTGTTGTGGAATGTGATGCATCATCGGTGGAGTTGGCATGGTCCTTCATCAGGGAGCCGACCCAATAGCGTTATTTATTCGTATGATGGCCCCTCGACACGCTAAATTAGCTGCTTATGAAAGGGAATTGATTGGCCTGGTGACAGCAGTAAGCATTGGCGACCTTACTTATAGGGTCGCACATTTATCATCAAAATAGATCATTACAGCTTGAAATACATCCTGGATCAGCGATTGTCAACTATTCCACAGCATTAATGGGTGAGCAAATTACTCGGATATGATTTCACTGTTGAATATAAACCCGGCAAGCATAATATAGTGACCTATGCACTATCACGACGGGAGAATACTGTTGACGGCTCTTAACACCTAAATATAGCCATCAACTATTGCATGAAATGATAAGAAATAAACTACAAAGCATAGTTGTAGGGTTTGATTCTAACGAGTTCCACAAGTTTTGGTGTTCTCACTTATTTTGCAGGACATTCAAGTTTTACAAAAAAAAGTGCCTCAAATAAGGAATTGGAGTACATCATTGCGAAGAGCTCGTCGAGTGTTGACGTTCCTTAAGTACCAAAATCAACCGTCAACTAAACAAGGAAAAGGATCTATATGAAACCAATACATAGAAATAGGGTTATACTGATAGAATTCCATGAGTTTTGGTGAATGTCTATTTCTGCAGGGGGGTATCAGGAAATATGGAGGAAAGGCCACATGAGGCATTACATAGAGATAATCATCATCTGCAGGGAAACAAAATACTCTAGAAGGGTCAAGAAGGCGCGGGAAGAAACGAGAGGCCGAGCGGGCCTAGGGGCAGGGCGCCCGCCCTACCCCTGGGGCGGCTGCCCTAGGGCTAAGCCCAATGAGGCTATGCCTTGTGGACCCTCTCTCCACCGCCTTTGAGATCACATCTACACCATCCATTAAGGTCGGTTTGATCCGACGGTTCACGTTCATTTGAGGAGGCTATATAAGGAAGGCCCCTTGACCCTGAGGAGGAGAGCCTCTCTGACCTAATTCATTATTCATCATCCATCTCAAGAGGAGAAGCCCCTGATCAAGCCCTAGAGCCACCACATCAACTAGATCTCTAGTTTAGCATAGCTATATAGGATTAGAACTAGGAAGAGTCAATCTTTGATTGGTTTCCGGATCTGTCTAGAGGATTATTGGTAATTCTCTCACTAGTTCTTCCTTGTTCATCATTTTGTTCTTCAATATTATGAATATGACTTTGCTCTACTTAATTATATTGTTTATGACTTTACTCTATTTGATTATGTTCTCAATTATATTGTTCTTAGTCCATTATGATTATATGCTTGGCGTAGTTAGATCTGAATCATATCATATGCATGTTTAGGATCGTATAGCCTTTATCCATTAGCGTTGTGGGTAAATGATAGATATTGTGTAGGCGTGGTGCTGCGATTGTACCCAACATTCCGGATCGTGAGGTAGATCGCGGAGAGTGACAGTCGTGTTGAGTCCTTTGTAGTCCTCCTCCCGTTTGTAGGGCAGGCAGAGCGGTACTATTATGGGGAAGTGATTGCTATGTTTCTCATCTTCCTTAGTAATACTCACTATACATGAATATCTCTTATCTCGCCATGATTGCCAAGTATAATTGCACTAATCATAGTATGCTAGACTGTATAGTTAAGAATGACTTAGGAAATATTCTTATAGTTCGTCCTAATTCCATGCTAATGACTTGCTAGAATATTGTTGAGGTGCTTATCATTATCTTATGTGGCTACATATATGCTGATCAGTATTTATCTTTTGTCACTATTCATTCATTATCTATATCTTATGTGATACTTATCTTGTACTGAGTGAGATAGATGAAAACTCTCCATTACAGATGGAGTGATACTCATTAATCATCATTACTCATTCCTCATTTATTCCTTAGTATCCCTTCCCAGTGGTAAAAATATAAATAACAATACCTAGAATACTCCTGGTTAAAATGCTACATCGGTATAATTTGTGCGCTTGCAGAACCATATTTATATTTACTTAGAGCAATTGCATATTTCAATACCACATCTCTTTGGCATGCTGGGGATGACAACATGGCTTAAGTGTCATAAGAGATGTCAACAAGCATTTTTGGTGCCGTTGTCGAGGAAGGTTGATTAGCTATCAAAAGGAATAAATGAGTTATCACTTGCATCACTAATGTGATTGAGAAAACATCAATTGTCTACTCGTGCAACCTTACCCTTGATCTTTGCCTATTTTTCCTATCATCTTTTATGTAGGGTAATGTATGAATAGATTTGATCTTCCAGACAATTTTGTTGAAAAGCATTAATCAGAAGGACAAAAGCCAAGCTCAAGAAAGTAACAGAATCATCATCATCTCAGCTTGAAGCTCCACCCAATCAAGAAGATCATCAAACATCGTTCGAGACTTGACACCAGAGTTCGAAGCCATGGCAGACAAGTCAATCCGTGAGTTCTTAACCCCCACTACGGACACATCCGCACTGGACCTTGCTTGCGAACATTGATCGGTCATTTGAGCTCAAGCTGCGCTCATCAACATGGTACAAGCAAGCCAGTTCTGTGGGAAAGCACATGAAGACGCTAGCGCTCATCTCCAACACTTCCTGGAGATTTGCAGCACATTCACTATCAAGGATATTCCCAGAGACGTCATACTACTTCGCCTTTTCCCATTCTAACTCTTGGGAAGAGCGAAGCAGTGGTTCTATGCAACCAAGAGAAGAATACTACGTGGGCACTATGTTCCACCAATTTCCTAGCAAAATTCTTTCCCATGGGAAAGACCAATGCTCTCCGTGGG
>CM039120.1:37156629-37183344 GCA_022036555.1 Microstegium vimineum | reverse complement strand
CTCCGGGAAGACTAGAGTAAGACCAGAGGCTCACTCTAATCTTTAATACAACACTCTAAAAGTGTAATTTTGAGAGAGAGGGGGAGATCCCCCTTGTGGCGTGCTTGAAGGGGGGAAAAGTGAGGGGGGGTATTTATAGTGGAGAGGGGAGTGGGGCTACTCCCCCGCCACGTCATCGATCCGCGTGTGGATGATGAGAGCCCTTGGATCCCAACCCCTTAGTAAAGGGTGGAGAGGAATTGGCATGGTTTTCTTTGCATGGCGGCATGCAAAGGAGGGGGGCGCCCCAAGGCCTTAGGGGGGCGGGTCGGTCGAACCCCCTATGGGTGGTGGGCCCTCCCCTTTTTCCTTTAGAAGGTGGCCCCATGTTTGGGTGATGTGCCAGGTTGGACCACTTCTGGACGTCGATTTGTACTTTTGTAGGCCCTTGGATCATGTGAAGTGAATATGACCCCGTCTGAGAACGCACAAGTTCATCCAAGGGTGGGGATCACTTGGGAGTGTTTTCCCCTGGATCATGGCCAACGTGGGGGGCGGGGTGGGCCCCTGGTGGGGTCGGCCGACCTGCACAAGGGGTTAGTGCCCTCCTACTATGACATGTGGGCCCTCTTATCTGTGGGGCTGTAGGGTCGAGAGGCGGATAGGGGGGGGTGAATAGTCTTTTCAAAAACTAAAACGCTCCGACTAGAGAGCTAATTTATTAGCTCCAAATAAGCAAGTGATAACAAGGCTAACAAGCCAATTACCCACTAAAGAGCTACTTCTATGCTACACAAGCTAAAAGACAACTAGTTATGTACACAAGTAACTAGTTAAAAGACAACAACAAACACTGCACAAGTTGAATAAGTAAATAAAAGTAGTGTTTTGAAGAATGCAAACCACCGAGAAGTGTACAAGGTTGACAGGGTGATTTTTCTCCGCTTCGGACCACTTGTCCAGTGCTCACCGTCGGACCAATGGCCCTGGTCTGACGCTCTGAGCAGTCAGACGGCCTCCTATGACTTGACCACCGGACCAGTGACCTATGGTTTGGAGCCTAGTCAAAGTGGTCCGGAGGTTAGTCCAAAGCTCACGATCAGAAAGTTGTTCTTCGCGAAAACGAACTTCTCTCCGCCAAATCTTCCCAAAACTCAACCAAATGATCACCAACTACAACCAAACTTTGTAGGCATGATCCTAGTGCAGTTGGGGAGCTATCCCGAAGAAATCATCGCTCAATTTGGAGAGGATAAATTAGAACACTCGGATTTGGGGAGAAAGAGGAAAATGAAGAACGCGACAAAGAAAACACCCGATCTACGCACTCGTGAGGTTTGAGGAGAATTCCTTTGGTGCAAAGAAGCTCCTCACGAATAAGAACAACTTGGTTCAAACGGAATTGCAAGAGCTACTCCCTACAAAGAGAAATTATCTCAGGAAAATAGGGAGCAAAAGCAAAACGCGAAGAACACAAGCAAAACGGGGACACAATCATGAAATCGAAGCCACCATGGCTTACGGAGGTTACAGCCTCTGATTCCTCGTGACAAACTCAAGTTCTTACAAAGGTTGGTGGAAGCAACCTAGGGATGTCATGAACTAGAGAGAGAGTGTGGGGGCAAGTGATTAGGGTTCAAGAGATTCCTCGTGACAAACTCAAGTTCTTACAAAGGTTGGTGGAAGCAACCTAGGGATGTCATGAACTAGAGAGAGAGTGTGGGGGCAAGTGATTAGGGTTCAAGAGATGGGATGAGGGATACCCCTTCACCCCCTACTTATCGGGCTTTGGCTATTTCCCAAAGACCCCCTAGATACATTGAGTGAACTACCTAGCCTAAGCATTGCAGTCCAAGCTCCAGAAAATATCTCCCGCATTTTGAATGGACGGCCCCGCTTTCTGCCGGGAGTTGTCGTCACCTCGACGCAACCTCCAGGATTCCGCCATGTGCCATCTCTGCTTCCTCGAAAGCTCCGCCTAGGTTTTGAGGCCCAAACCCAGGAAACCCGCCACCGGTAGCTTTGGGCTCAACTACCGAACCCTGAGTTTTGAGGCCCAAACTTGGAAACCGTCCTCGGATGGTTTTGAGGCCCAAACCACCAAACCACTCAACTCGAGCCACCTTGTCTTCGCCCGGTCAGACTTCGAGTCCCCTGAGCCTCCGCTCGACTCGCGCGTCCACCGTCTTGACTTGGTCGACTCGGTCTACCTCCATGTCTTCTCGCACTCGCCGGTGCCAAGTACTAGCCACCACAGCTAGTCTGCCGGCGCCCATGGTCCCTCAGTCTGAGCCCCGCTTCCGCCCTTCACCGCTCTCAGTCCATCGGCACGGCAAGCCTCTACTCGACCTTATCCACGCCATTGACCATTGTCACTAGGCATAGAACCTGCACACCACAAGACGATAGACAAGCACACATTTCTGCTTTTGCAGAGGTTAGGGTAAGCCACTCAAAACTGAAACACACACGTGTTGGACGATCACTCATCATCAAAGTTGAACATACATGGGTACTTATCCACCATGTGTTCGCACCTAGACGGCTTGGCGATTGAGGAGAAGCTTCGGTGCAATTGGTGATTGTTTGCGGGCGACTTCGGTGATTGTGAGAGGGCTTGTACCCACCTCGGCGGAGCACCAAAGGGTAACTCTAGTGGATTACTCATGTCATTGAGTTACTCTCATTTGGGTGGATTCTTGTGGCGCCCGAGTTAGTGGGCTAGGTTTGCGAAACACCTATTAGCCACTGAATCACCATTTGAGTAGTCGACACAACGGGGACTAGCTTGGTGGCAACCAAATGAACCTCGGGAGAAAAATCGATTGTCATTTTGTCTCCCGGTATTCTTTGGTGTTCTTTGTGATTGGCTCTCTACATTGATATCCTCCGATCACAAGGCATTGGTATATCAATCAGCTCCTCTCTTGCATTTATATTCATTCATATCTTGTCTAGTTAGCTTGCTAGTTAGCTTCTTTAGTAGTTGTTCTTGCTAGCTTGTGTGAAGTGCTTTAGGTTCTTGCTATTGATTGTTAAGCACTTAGCTAACTAGAATTGTATTGGATAGGTGGCTTTGCACCCCAAGTAGAGCTAGAGCAAAAAGCTTCGCTTAAGTGTTATCTAACCTTTTGCTCTAGTGATTTGTAGAATTTTTATTAGGCTATTCACCCCCCCCTCTAGCCATCTAGGACCTTTCACCCATTGTGTCGACCACACACTTGGTGATTCGGCGGCTAATAGGTGTTCACAAGCCTAGCCCACTAAATCGGGCGCCGCAAGAATCCACCCATAAGTGAGGGTAGCTCAATGACACGCTCAACTAGAGTTGCTCTTCGCGATCCCCGCGGGCGAGCACAATACCCCTCACAAAGCCTTCTCCGGAGCCACGCATAAGCTTCTTGCGTGCTTCGACGGAGCCATGATCACCAAGCCATCTAGGAGGTGGCAACCTCCAAGAGTAACAAGAACCACCAGCTTGCAAGACGATCACCTAGTGCCACACGAAGCTATCTCTCAAAGCAACGCACTAGTAATCGCTCTCTCACTCTATCGAATGAACACTATCAAGTATGAGTGAGTTAGAGGGCTCCCAAGAACACCTACACAAGCCACAAAGGCCCAAGGGTGCTCAGCAATAACCAAGGGCAGCCACCAAGCATATATAGAGAGAGGGAAAGAAACTAGCCGCTTTTCCCAACTCTACGCGCCTCCGGACGCTGTTTTACTGAGGGTCCGGACCAACACGCATGCGTCTGGACCCTTGCCCATTTGAATCGAGCTGATGGTGCGCTTCAGCACACAGAAAAACACCTCCGGATGCTATGAACAGTAGAGGTCCGGACCATTAAAACCGAGCGTCCGGACTCTACACAGAGAGCTCCCGAGACCAGTTTTTGCTCCGGACGCTGTCCGGATAGCACCTCCGGACGCTAGGTTGCGTCCGGACCACACAAAGTATCCCGGAGAGCAGTTTTTAAACCTCCGAACGCAGGTCCGGACACTAAAATGCGTCCGGACTGCACAGTCCGCACGGAAACACCCGTATCTATTACCTCCGAACTCCGATTTCGATGATCTTGGACTTTTTGGAAAGCTAACTCAGAGGTGTACACATACCTCAAGTCCATTTGATCCATATCACAATGAATAAAAGCAGTATTTCATTCCAAGATCCACTCTAGTGTTAGGAGCATACCGAAAAACATTTTTCTCTTCTCCGAGTTGATTCAATTCAAATCCAATACCTTCTCCTTTGCAAATGTGCCAACACCACCAAGTGTACATCACCATGTGCATGTGTGTTAGCATTTTCACAATCATTTTCAAAGGATTTTCACTTGCTCTCATCACGCCACTCGATCCTAATGTGTCGCAATGTTAGATCGCTCATGTGGCACTAGATGACCGATATGCAAACAAGTTTGCTCCTCTTGATAGTACGGCCATCTATCCTAAACCCGGTTATATACTTCTCTACACACCTATGACCGGTGAAATGAAATGCCCTATAGGTTATACCTTTGCCTTGCGTATTCCATTCCATCTCCTTCTCCAATGTTGATGCAACACATGCACCAACCACATGTCAAATGATATGATCCACTCCATATCATCACATGACTGTATTGGTTCATCGACCTTGACCTCACTTGCTCTTCACCGTTGCCTTGGTCCATCGGCGCCAAGCATCACACGCTTGCCCTTCACACTTGCAACCGGTCCATCAAGCCAAGCCTCATCTTGATCTTCTCCACCTTGATCACATGACTTCATGTCATGTCTCATGTGCAATAAGCTCCTTCATCACACAATCACATGTGAACTAATCTCATGTGTATATATCACTTAAACACATAATAGTTCACCTAAGTTGTCACTCAATTACCAAAATCACACAAGGACCTTTCAGGTGCTTGGGATGGCTGGTGGGCCCCATAGGGTGGTCGGCCAACCCCCCCTATGTGGGTCCCACTAGCTCATTTCTCTCCATTTCATATAGTCCTGCAAGAAATACTTCATGGACATGTGGAACTAGTTATTGGATAAAATATACTTATGATATGCTTATGTCCCATCATTATGAGGTTGTTGATGGTGATTTTGAGTTTAGAAAATTATGACATTTTCACCGTCAAGAAGAACTAACCTTTAAATATAAGACATAAACGATCCATGGATTCTGTTGTCGGCACAGAGAGCAAGAGTGACTTCACCAACCAATGGCTGAAAAAAATTGGAAATTTTTTTGCCAACCAGGAAGATGAACAGAAGTATGTCCCGCCATCAAAACGACCCATACTTCCAACACCACCAGCAGATCCCATCACGCCTATTTCCCCGGTGCCTCCACTGCAGTCCAACCAAGACTCTAAGAAGGTAGATCAACATCAAACCAGACGACAGTCAAACCCACATAAATTATCTTTTCCTGAATATAGTGGGACCGACGAACCAGCTCAATGGTTGTACAGATGCAACAATTTTTTTTGTGACCCAGAATACTAAGGATGAGGATCGCATGCATCTAGTTGCTTTTCACCTACATGGTAATTCCCTCACCTGGTTTATCAGATGGGAATAGGAAATCGGGCACCCAACATGGCCTCAATTCTCCCAGGCGATCGACAGACGATTCGGCCCGCCAATAGACCAAAATCACCTTGAGGACCTCACATATACATGTCAGATAGGCGAATTGGATGAGTATACAAATCGCTTCCTCTCTACACTAACCAAGGTAACCGGGTTGTCTTCAGATCAGCAAGTTTTGTTATATGTGGCAGGGTTGACTTCATTGCTGCAAATTGAGATACAGCTTCAGCAGCCACCAGATTTGGAGTCTGCAATTGCCATGGCCCATAAGTTTTATATCTTGGAAAAACCAGGGATGTACCCGAGACGTTACAGCATGACAGCCAGAAAATTCAAATTTCACTCAATGTTGTGACAGAGATCACAACTAGCCAGACTATGCAAGTGCAGCTCTCCTTGTGTGGTCGCGACTTCCTGGCATTACTAGACTCTGGGTCAACCCACAACTTCATTGACTCGGACATAGCAAAAGATCTCCAACTCCCCCGGGTTCTTGCATCAAACTCTCTATCAGTCATGGTAGCAAACGGATCTCAGATTTCTAATGTGGGGTATATAATGATCTCAGGGTGTAGATTGATATAGAATACTTCAATATTGACTGCTACACATCAAATTGGGAGGCTATGACTTCATGTTACGCGTCAATTGGCTATGCTCCTTGTGTCCAATAATTTGGGACTTCAACACTCTTACAATGAAATTCTGGCATCATGGACGTCGCATTGTTTGGACTAGCCTGGGCAAACAGTGCCCCAACAAGCCTCGGATTCACATACTCGGTCCCACTACCAATTTGGAGGCACTATTGACAGGTTTTCACATCTCTTTCGGGAGCCTCAAGGTCTGCCTCCTCAATGCAGATATGATCACCACATCCACCTCAAGGATCCGAGTAAACCCACGGCTATTAGACCCTATCGATATCCACACCTCCAAAAAGATGAATTGGAAACACAATGTCAGCATATTTTTACACAGGGAATCATCAGGTATAGTACTTCCCCATTCTCATCACCGGTCCTACTTGTCAAAAACAGGATGGATCGTGGCGCTTCTACGTGGACTACCGAGCTCTCAACGACAACACTCTCAAGGACAAATTTCCAATACGAGTCATTGATGAGCTACTGGATGAGCTAGAGGGAGCCAAATGTTTTACCAAGTTAGACTTGCGCTCTGGGTATCATCAGGTACGCATGTATCCCGATGATATTGAGAAAACAACTTTCCGCACGCATCATGGCCATTTTGAGTTTCTGGTTATGCCATTTGGTTTGTGCAATGTTCCTTCTACATTTCAAGCATTAATGAATGATATACTGTGACCATACCTTCGAAAGTTTGTTTTGGTTTTCTTCGACGATATCCTCATCTACAGTAAAACTTGGGATCAACATTTAGACCAAAACAAGTTTTATAGTGCTTCAGTCCAACGTAGTATTCCTCAAACAGTCCAAATGTTCCTTTGGTCAACCTTCTGTGGGATATCTAGGCAACATTATATCAGAACAAGGGGTGGTCATCAACCCTGACAAAATATTGGCAATCGCTTCATGGCCTCAACCAACGATAGTGAAACAACTCAAAGGATTTCTAGGATTGGTGGGTTACTACAGGAAATTCATCAAGGATTTTGGGACCATCGACAGACCGCTCAGACAGCTCCTTAGGAAAGATTGCTTTCGGTGATCAGAATGGGCTACAACAGCTTTCCAGCAACTCAAATAAGTTCTTTCCGCAACACCAGTTTTACAACTACCCGACTTTGATCGATCTTTTGTTGTGGAATGTGATGCATCATCGGTGGGAGTTGGCATGGTCCTTCATCAGGGAGCCGACCCAATAGCGTTATTTATTCGTATGATGGCCCCTCGACACGCTAAATTAGCTGCTTATGAAAGGGAATTGATTGGCCTGGTGACAGCAGTTAAGCATTGGCGACCTTACTTATAGGGTCGCACATTTATCATCAAAATAGATCATTACAGCTTGAAATACATCCTGGATCAGCGATTGTCAACTATTCCACAGCATTAATGGTGAGCAAATTACTCGGATATGATTTCACTGTTGAATATAAACCCGGCAAGCATAATATAGTGACCTATGCACTATCACGACGGGAGAATACTGTTGACGGCTCTTAACACCTAAATATAGCCATCAACTATTGCATGAAATGATAAGAAATAAACTACAAAGCATAGTTGTAGGGTTTGATTCTAACGAGTTCCACAAGTTTTGGTGTTCTCACTTATTTTGCAGGACATTCAAGTTTTACAATAAAAGTGCCTCAAATAAGGAATTGGAGTACATCATTGCGAAGAGCTCGTCGAGTGTTGACGTTCCTTAAGTACCAAAATCAACCGTCAACTAAACAAGGAAAAGGATCTATATGAAACCAATACATAGAAATAGGGTTTATACTGATAGAATTCCATGAGTTTTGGTGAATGTCTATTTCTGCAGGGGGGTATCAGGAAATATGGAGGAAAGGCCCACATGTAGGCATTACATAGAGATAATCATCATCTGCAGGGAAACGAATACTCTAGAAGGGTCAAGAAGGCGCGGGAAGAAACGAGAGGCCGAGCGGGCCTAGGGGCAGGGCGCCCGCCCTACCCCCTGGGGCGGCTGCCCTAGGGCTAAGCCCAATGAGGCTATGCCTTGTGGACCCTCTCTCCACCGCCTTTGAGATCACATCTACACCATCCATTAAGGTCGGTTTGATCCGACGGTTCACGTTCATTTGAGGAGGCTATATAAGGAAGGCCCCTTGACCCTGAGGAGGAGAGCCTCTCTGACCTAATTCATTATTCATCATCCATCTCAAGAGGAGAAGCCCCTGATCAAGCCCTAGAGCCACCACATCAACTAGATCTCTAGTTTAGCATAGCTATATAGGATTAGAACTAGGAAGAGTCAATCTTTGATTGGTTTCCGGATCTGTCTAGAGGATTATTGGTAATTCTCTCACTAGTTCTTCCTTGTTCATCATTTGTTCTTCAATATTATGAATATGACTTTGCTCTACTTAATTATATTGTTTATGACTTTACTCTATTTGATTATGTTCTCAATTATATTGTTCTTAGTCCATTATGATTATATGCTTGGCGTAGTTAGATCTGAATCATATCATATGCATGTTTAGGATCGTATAGCCTTTATCCATTAGCGTTGTGGGTAAATGATAGATATTGTGTAGGCGTGGTGCTGCGATTGTACCCAACATTCCGGATCGTGAGGTAGATCGCGAGAGTGACAGTCGTGTTGAGTCCTTTGTAGTCCTCCTCCCGTTTGTAGGGCAGGCAGAGCGGTACTATTATGGGGAAGTGATTGCTATGTTTCTCATCTTCCTTAGTAATACTCACTATACATGAATATCTCTTATCTCGCCATGATTGCCAAGTATAATTGCACTAATCATAGTATGCTAGACTGTATAGTTAAGAATGACTTAGGAAATATTCTTATAGTTCGTCCTAATTCCATGCTAATGACTTGCTAGAATATCTGTTGAGGTGCTTATCATTATCTTATGTGGCTACATATATGCTGATCAGTATTTATCTTTTGTCACTATTCATTCATTATCTATATCTTATGTGATACTTATCTTGTACTGAGTGAGATAGATGAAAACTCTCCATTACAGATGGAGTGATACTCATTAATCATCATTACTCATTCCTCATTTATTCCTTAGTATCCCTTCCCAGTGGTAAAAATATAAATAACAATACCTAGAATACTCCTGGTTAAAATGCTACATCGGTATAATTTGTGCGCTTGCAGAACCATATTTATATTTACTTAGAGCAATTGCATATTTCAATACCACATCTCTTTGGCATGCTGGGGATGACAACATGGCTTAAGTGTCATAAGAGATGTCAACAAGCATTTTTGGTGCCGTTGTCGAGGAAGGTTGATTAGCTATCAAAAGGAATAAATGAGTTATCACTTGCATCACTAATGTGATTGAGAAAACATCAATTGTCTACTCGTGCAACCTTACCCTTGATCTTTGCCTATTTTTCCTATCATCTTTTATGTAGGGTAATGTATGAATAGATTTGATCTTCCAGACAATTTTGTTGAAAAGCATTAATCAGAAGGACAAAAGCCAAGCTCAAGAAAGTAACAGAATCATCATCATCTCAGCTTGAAGCTCCACCCAATCAAGAAGATCATCAAAACATCGTTCGAGACTTGACACCAGAGTTCGAAGCCATGGCAGACAAGTCAATCCGTGAGTTCTTAACCCCCACTACGGACAACATCCGCACTGGACCTGCTGCGAACATTGATCGGTCATTTGAGCTCAAGCCTGCGCTCATCAACATGGTACAAGCAAGCCAGTTCTGTGGGAAAGCACATGAAGACGCTAGCGCTCATCTCCAACACTTCCTGGAGATTTGCAGCACATTCACTATCAAGGATATTCCCAGAGACGTCATACTACTTCGCCTTTTCCCATTCTAACTCTTGGGAAGAGCGAAGCAGTGGTTCTATGCAACCAAGGAGAAGAATACTACGTGGGCACTATGTTCCACCAATTTCCTAGCAAAATTCTTTCCCATGGGAAAGACCAATGCTCTCCGTGGGAAGATTTCAATTTTTCGGCAACAACATGATGAGTCTGTTCCAGAAGCATGGGAGAGCTTCCAAGACTACATCCTAGAATGTCCCCATTATGGAATGGAGAATTGGTTACTTATGCAGACCTTCTATCATGGGCTCAGCAACAGCACTCGTGAGACCATGGATGCTGCTGCCGGAGGAGCATTCCTATCACTTACAATACCACAAGCCACATCTCTTGTGGAGAAGATGGCATCCAACCAAGGTTGGAATGAAGAAAGAACTCAAACTCGCAAGAAAAGTGGAGGTATGCACCAGCTCAAAGAGGTAGATATGCTGTCAGCAAAGCTAAACCTGCTCATGAAGAGACTCGATGAGAAAGCTGGAGAAAAGAAAGAAGTTGTGAACATCTACGACTCTCACATGACCTATGAGGAGTGTGGAGATATTGGACACTCAGGCAACCATTTTCCAGAATTGCAAGAGGACATGAACTACATCAACAACAACAACTACTACAACCGTCCTCGGCAAAATCAAGGTTGGAATCAACAACAACAAAGGCCTAACTACTCATGTAATTATCAAGGTAATAATTCCTATAATAATCCTAGTTTTCCACCTTTGAGAGAGTTAGTGTCTAATCAAGGAAAGTTAATGGAAAATATATCTAAGAAATTAGCATCCAATGATAAAATACTAGAAACTATAAATAATAGGATGGATAATTTTTCTGTTGTCATCAAGAATCAAATAAGCTTTAATAAAATGATTGAATCTCAGCTAACTCAAATAGTTGTTGCTGTTCCTATCACTAACCCCGGTATTCCATCACAACCGGAAGGATTAGAATCTGCAAATCTTGTAGACATATTTGATGCAGGTGCTTATTGGAACAACCCCATAGAAGAGTGGTATGGCAACTCTATGCCAACCAAGAAAGGAGATCCAGGACGACCATCATCCCAATCTCCATTGGTGTCACGGACTTTCCTGAAGCACTTTGCGACTTCGGCGCAAGCGTCAATATCATGCCTAGGGTAATATACGAGAAATACTTTAATTATCCTTTATCAGAAACAACCATGTGATTGCAGCTTGCAGATCAAACACTATGCTACCCAAGAGGAATATTAAAAGATATTCGTGTCCGAATTGCTACCTCATATGTCCCAGCAGACTTCATGGTGATAGAGACCGGTGTTGATGAGAAGTCACCCATCATCCTTGGGAGGCCACTCTTGAACACTGCCGGAGTTGTCATCTATGCTAGCAATGCCAAGATCAGTTTCTTCATCAAAGGGAAGAAGGAGACATTTACCTTCAAGAACAAGACCTTACAATCTCCTGAACAACCCCAACATGAGCCAAGAAAGAGGACCAATGGGAGGAACAAGTAGAACAAGCAGAACAAGAACAAGAAGCAAGTATGGACAGAATCAGCAAAGATGGTCACGGCACTCCACAATAATCAAGATCATCAAATCAGATCCCCTCATTTGATCAAGAAGGTCGACCCAGGTGTCCCAACCATTGAATGTACAATCAATAGATGCTCCTTCCAGAAAGCAATCTGCGACACCAGATCGGGCGTCAACATTATGGCCAAGTTGACCTATGAGTTTCTGTATGGTACAATGCCTCTACATCCAACATACACCCAACTCCAGATGGCAGATCAGACATGCCGCGTCATTGAAGGCATAGCAAAAGATGCCCCCATCCAGATCGATGACCACTTCATCCCTACAAACATCCTAGTCGTTGATATGGAGAAGATGATTAGGATCCACCTATCATCCTTGGAAGACCGTTCCTAAGTACCACAAAAGGTAAGCTTGGGGGAGCTTGTTGACGGTCCTTAAGTACCAAAATCAACCGTCAACTACACAAGGAAAAGGATCTATATGAAACCAATACCTAGAAATAGGGTTTATACTGACAGAATTTCACGAGTTTTGGTGAATGTCTATTTCTACAGGGGGATATCAGAAAATATGGAGGAAAGGCCCACATGTAGGCATTACATAGAGATAATCATCATCCGCAGGGAAAAGAATACTCTAGAAGGGTCAAGAAGGTACGGGAAGAAACGAGAGGCCGAGCGGGGCCTAGAGCAGGGTGCCCGCCCTACCCCCTAGGGCGGCCGCCCTAGGCTAAGCCCAATGAGGCTCTACCTGTGGACCCTCTCCACCAGCCTTTGAGATCACATCTACACCATCCATTAAGGTCGTTTGATCCGACGTTGATGTCATTTGAGGAGGCTATATAAGGAAGGACCCCTGACCCTGAGGAGGAGAGCCTCTCTGACCTAATTCATTATTCATCATCCATCTCAAGAGAAAGCCCCTGATCAAGCCTAGAGCCACCACATCAACTAGATCTCTAGTTTAGCATAGCTATATAGGATTAGAACTAGGAGGAGTCAATCTTCGATTGGTTTCTGGATCTGTCCAGAGGATTATTGGTAATTCTCTCTCTAGTTCTTCCTTGTTCATCATTTGTTCTTCAATATTATGAATATGACTTTGCTCTACTTCATTATATTGTTTATGACTTTACTCTATTTGATTATGTTCTCAATTATATTGTTCTTAGTCTATTATGATTATATGCTTGGCGTAGTTAGATCTGAATCATATGCATGTTTAGGATCATATAGCGTTTATCCATTAGCATTGTGGGTAAATGATAGATATTGTGTAGGCGTGGTGCCTAAACTGTATTTATCTGCGATTGTACCCTACATTCCGGATCGTGAGGTAGATCGCGAGAGTGACAGTCGTGTTGAGTCCTTTGTAGTCCTCCTCCCGTTTGTAGGGCAGGCAGAGCGGTACTATTATGGGGAAGTGATTGCTATGTTTCTCATCTTCCTTAGTAATACTCACTATACATGAATATCTCTTATCTCGCCATGATTGCCAAGTATAATTGCACTAATCATAGTATGCTAGACTGTATAGTTAAGAATGACTTAGGAAATATTCTTATAGTTCGTCCTAATTCCATGCTAATGACTTGCTAGAATATCTGTTGAAGTGCTTATCATTATCTTATGTGGCTACATATATGCTGATCAGTATTTATCTTTTGTCACTATTCATTCATTATCTATATCTTATGTGATACTTATCTTGTACTGAGTGAGATAGATGAAAACTCTCCATTACAGATGGAGTGATACTCATTAATCATCATTACTCATTCCTCATTTATTCCTTAGTATCCCTTCCCAGTGGTAAAAATATAAATAACAATACCTAGAATACTCCTGGTTAAAATGCTACATCGGTATAATTTGTGCGCTTGCAGAACCACATTTATATTTACTTAGAGCAATTGCATATTTCAATACCACATCTCTCTGGCATGCTAGGGATGACAACCTGGCTTAACTATCATAAGAGATGTCAACATCGAGCCGATCGAAACGGACCTAACACTTGCTATATTTAGAGCCCCGATGAGAAAGATATCAATACCGTAATGGATTTCAACTTGGGAACAATCTAGAACATACTAGAATCATAATCCACTATATATTTGAGGGATTAAATTGCTAGAATCCCATAGCTTTGGTAAATCTATATTTTCCAGGTACTATTCTAGAGAATCATAGAAGATCTATTTATCAGAATAATTATGGGAAGAATCTTGCGGAGAAATAGTTTCCTTTGTACTCAGGAAGGGTCCAGAAGGCAACCGAAGGAAGCAGGGCCCGAGAGGTGGAGATGGGGTGTCGGGCGGCACACCCCCATGTCGGTCGGCCTGCTACAGGGTCCAATGAGGCCCATCTTCGTATGGTGGCGCCCTAACCGACCTATGGAGCCCATCTTGACCATTGCTCAAGGTCGGTTTGATCCGAGGGCTATCGTTGATCCCACAGGGCTATAAATAGAGGGGCAGACCCCCTCTCCAGGGCATCTCATCTCATTATTCTTCTCCAGAGCAAAAGCTAGGGTTTCAATTATAAGTAGAGAAGGAGAGAGGTCCCTCTAGTTGTCTAGATCTAGTTCTTCAAGTTCTAGTTCATCTAGTTGTAATTAGAGCTGAGAGAGAGAGGAGGAGAGAGCTAGGAGGAGCCGGATATGTTGGATCTTCCTCAACATTGTACCTTTGTAGCATCTGGTTCCGAGCAATCTCCAGGTTCTTCATTTATTATTTCTAAGTATCTTATTTTAGATCTTGCTTTATTCTATTTACAGGATCTCCGCTCGTATTGAGTGCTCTAGTTTACAATTGGAATTAGAGTAGTAAGCGATAGTATAGACATGGTGTCTAGACTAGAGTTTACCTGAGTTTGCGTCCAATCCCACAGATAGTTGTGGTAGCCCTAGGGGTAACAGCTCTGTAAGGCCTTTGTAGTCCACCATGTTCGGGTTGGTGTTTTCGTAGAGCTTTTGGCAGCCTCTCCCGACTACCTTTTTCCAGTCTTATTCGAGAGTCGGGAAGGTACTGTTGCTCCAAAGTAGGTAGAGTATCGTGGGCCTTTGATTAGATAAACCCTTAGAAAACTCTAAAATATCTCTATACCTAGTTATCATTATATACCTAGTTATTATTCTCTACCTATTTATCTTATTTACCACTAAAAATAATATATCTTATCCAATAAAATATTATATCTTATTTATCTTTGGATGATCTTCTTTCGTTGTTGGCCACTTCGCGTTCCCCATGGAAAATCGATACCCTTGGAATACTCTCGGGTGAAAGGTACAGCGGTATCCGTGCACTTGCAAATTTATCTGTGTGCGTTAAGAAATACTAACAAATACGGAACCATCATTAATGTCCATATCAGAGATTCAATTCCCAATTTTTGACCAGCTCAAAGAAGAAACTTCAACCAATGAGGAAGCTGCTCAAATTGTGAACGCCATCAGAACAGGGCACCTTTCTCCATCCTCTTGGAAGGTTACAGACGACCTCATCTTATATAAGAATCGGGTACATGTTCCTACATCTTCTTCACCTCTTCAGGATATATTTCATGCTATTCATGATGCTACACACGAGGGTTCGGAAAAAACTCTGCATCGATTTCGATTGACTTTCCACACACCCAAAGCTAAGCAGACAATTCAATAATTCATTAGTAATTGCTTGATATGTAAACGCAATAAAATAGATCACCTCCATCTAGCTAGACTTCTGCAGCTCCTCCCAATACTAGATCAGATTTGGGAAGATATCTCTATGGACTTTATTGAGGCACTACCAAAGGTGGGCGGCAAATCAGTCATTCTAACAGTGGTGGATCGTTTATCCAAATCCGCCCACTTCATACCATTGGCACACTCGTATTCAGCAACTATAGTAGTTCATAACTTCTTTTCTGACATAATTCGACTCCACGGGTTACCTCGCTCAATTGTCAGTGATAGAGATGTGGTCTTCACCAGTCGATTATGTAAAGAATTATTTCAATTATCTAGAGTTAAACTGCAGATGACGTCAGCCTACCACCCATAATTTGATGGTCAGTCTGAAGCAATCAATAAAATTATTACTATGTATCTTCGGTGCCTAGTTAGTGACAAACCAAAAGATTGGATCAGATGTCTGCCTTGGGTAGAGTTCTATTACAACACGGCATATCACCAATCCATCAAAACAACATCGTTTAAACTGGTTTATGGCCGAGATCCTCCGCAATTAACATCCTATAGCCCAGGTGATGCTGTTATTCAGTCCGTTGATGATCTTTTAGCAGAACATGATAATTTTCTTCAGCAAACAAAACTACGACTTCAACAATCGCAAACCTATTACAGCAAGTATTATGACTACAAACACACTGATCTGTAGTTTATTGTTGGTGATTGGGTATGGCTAAAATTGTTGACTAGGACAGAAGTGGCAATATCCACCATTCGTACAGGCAAGTTAGCTCTTAAATACTTTGGGTCATTTCAGATCAGTGAATTCATCAATTCGGTAACTTACCGTCTGCATCTACCTACCCATGCTCGAATTCATAATGAGTTTCATATGAGCATGCTCAAAAAGTACAAGGGTCCAGAGCCTACAGTTCAAGCAGAGTTACCAACTATTCATGACGGTGTTGTTGTTCCAGAACCAGAGCTCATGTTGAAAACAAGAATCTACCGTGGACAGTTACAATTTTTGATCAAATGAAAGCATCAACCCACAGCCGAGTCCTCTTAGGAAGATGATGAAATCTTTCATGAGTCTATCCAGACTTTCATCTCGAGGACAAGTTGATTCTTCAGGCGGGGAGAGATGTAATGGTCGGCAAGACCTATAGCAGGAGGCAAAGGCCCAAGTCTATAATTATTGGCTAGATAGATAGTAAGAGGCTTATTTATTAGATTGCAACCTTAATAGAAGGATAAGTTAATTGGGTCAGACCCATTAGTGATTGTAACCCCCCTTATATATAAGGGAGACTCATAATGGAAAAGTCAAGCAAGTTAGGGTTAATCCCTTATCTCTTCTCCCCTTCCTCCTTCTGTGCACCGCCCCCAGCAGCAGCCGACCCCCTCCCAGCCGCCGGCCAGCAGCCCTCCGCAGGTGCCTCCGTCCTTGCAGTTAGCAGACTGATGCCTAGCAGCAGTAGGCAGCAGGTTCCCTGCTGCCCTAATCGGTCTTCGTCAACTATCCCATGCTCACGAATCATCGGGCGTGTTACATACATCCTCTCAGATCACTAATTTAGGCTCTAGTTGCACCGTTTTTCACTACATTTTATTCAGACACAAGCTAGATGGAATCACATCTAAACCTGCTTCTCAGCATATCAAAAAATTGTGCTCCACTTTCATGGTCAAATATTTTTTCGCATGTATGTTCCATAGCATGCTATTATACTTTGAGTTACATTGTTTGTATGCCATGTCTATTGCATGCCCTGCCTCAAGGAAAAGCCCTTTTCTTTGCATGTGTAGTTTGCCATGTTATATTCCATGCATTACCTCAGGGAAAGCCCTTTTCTTTGCGTATGTAGTTTGCGCTATGCGGTGCACCCAGACACATACAAATTCACCTTTGCATCAATGCTTGAAACATAGGCAGGTGTATGATCCCTACTAGATCAATAACATCGATAGCTCAAGCATGGGCAAGTGTTCAGGGATGCTTGGCGTGCATGCATAGTTTAAATTTATAGCAACATGTTATTTTCCTTATTGTAGATCCTGGGTTGTGCTCATTGTTAATGCAATATTTGCTTGATATGCCTGAGTTTTTTATGCTACCATACATGTTACAATTGTAGGATCTGCTAGATAGATCCATTAAGAAGCTTAATAACGCGTTCTGGAATTTAATGACTGGTCATGTTTACAGCGATGTACTCCAGCTTCATTTGTTCTTTTTTACTAATAATAGTGAAATCCTACATGATTGTTGTGCATCCACCTTTTTGTCATGTATAAATTCAAGTTCACAGACTCCTAGCCTAGCTTGCTGAATCAGTTTTGTATTCATGTGGCGCCTTTCTCTCTGTGCTTTAATTTTGTAGTGGGTGCCTGAGAGTCCCTATGTGTTTGGTTTTGTGTAATTGATGAAACCTACCTAAATGTACTAACCTTGCTATCTAAGTGTATATGATGAGATAGGTTGGTACATGCCATGTGATGGAGCCCAATGGATCAAGGTGTTGATGGCAAAGCTCTAGCAAGGATGGTTGAAAAGAAAAAAGAAAATGGGTTCAAGGCAAAGGTGATATAGGCCATTTTTGATTTAGTGATCAAGACATGATAGTGTAGGGTTTTGAGGTTTCTACGCTAGCCAGAAAACAAAAATTTTCGACCCCATAAACAAGGAACTAGTGCTAGTTATAGATCACGGGGTTACCACTAGAAGCGCAGGTGCAATGGAAGCGACTTGATGTAGTCGTGCGCGTCGCAGCAGTGTCGTGCAGTTGCGAGGTCGTCCGTCTCAACGTCTCTTACTCGCGGTTCGTCCTTGTGCTCCAGATGCAGCACCTCTGAGGAATCCCACACGTGCAGGGAAGAAGCGTCATGCCTCTGGACTGCTAGGTCCGCGAGGAGTACTAGCCGCGAGCGTGGGGAGGGCGACGGCGACTGCCAAAGGACGTGAGTATCTCACCCCGCGCCCACCCCTTGCTTATATAGGCGTCCTAATAAGCTCCCACGTTGGAGGCCCATTAGCAACCCTAAACGTAGTCTAATTCGGGTCCAACCCGAATTAGGCTTCCAGCCCCTTAAGCGTGTGACCCTATGGGCTCACGCACACATAGACATGGCCCAAGTACTCTTACTCGACCAATAGTTAATAGCGGCCTCTAGCAAGGCGTGTCAACTCCTATGCATATGCTATGATCATATGAGACGAACCACCACAATTCAATATACATGTTATTCCTTTACCTCATGATATTTGGTTCAACTCGTGGGTTAACACTTAACCCAAGCACGGCCATGCATTTCATGATCTAATCATTTGAGTGATCCAGTGATATCTCTCTCATATGGAGAGTGGCAAATTCCATCTTGATTGACTATGTCTCACAACATGTTTCTTGACAAACCCGAAAGCTACCTTTATAACTACCCAGTCACGGAGTAGCGTTTGGTAGTCCTAGGGTAGGTCGTTTCACATCTTGAGTACATACGACAATCTCAGGTCTAAGGACATAACGTACACGATGTGTATAGAAACAATCTCATGTCGGGTCTGTCCAGTACCATGTCCTACATGTGCCCACATTATTAGTTTGACATCTCATGTCCATGACTTGTGAAACATAGTCATCAACTAATAATGTGCTGATCTAATATTCATGTGCATTCTTGCACGAACTCCGATCATGGACAACTTTTATAAAACCATACAAGTAAAAGACTTTCACAAGAAATTCACATAATTGCTAATCGATACAAGTTGTCTTTAATGGATATTCATAACATGTCATGGATACAAGGAATACATCATCTCTATGATTACCTCTAGGGCATATTCCCAACAGTCTCCCACTTGCACTAGAGCTAATCTCAAAGATATCTAATACCCATAGCTTTCACGTGCGCCTCATGCTTGGGCTGTGGAAGATCCTTTGTCAAAGGATCTGCAACATTCAAATCCGTATGTATTTTGCACATCTTGATCTCATCTTGACCGACGAACTCTCGAATGAGATGAAACTTCCGCAGTACATGTTTGTTCTTTTGGTGATTCCTAGGCTCCTTAGCCTGCGCTATCGCCCCATTATTATCACAATATAGATTCAATGGGCAAGACGCATTTGGAACCACGCCAAGCTCGATGAGAAACCTCCTCATCCAAACACCTTCCTTTGCAGCGGCAGAAGCTGCAATGTACTCGGCTTCTGTTGTAGAATCGGTTACCGTCTCCTGCTTGGAACTCTTCCAGCTTACAGCACCACCATTTATTGTGAACACAAAACCTGATTCAAATTGTGAATTATCCACGTCAGTTTGGAAGCTGGCATCGGTGTAACCATTTACAACGAGCTCCTCCTCACCTCCATAGATTAGGAACACATCTTTAGTCCTTCTCAAGTACTTAAGGATGTTTTTAACAAGCGTCCAGTGACTCTCACCTGGATTAGCTTGGTACCTGCTCGCAACACTTAGAGCATATGAGACATCTGGGCGATTACATATCATGGTGTACATAATGGAACCAACGGCCGAAGCATATGGAACCTTACTCATGCGCTTCTGCTCATCAGCTGTCGTAGGACACTGCTTCTCGCTAAAATGCATACCATGTGACATAGGCAAGAACCCTATCTTGGATTGTTCCATGTTGAACCGTTTCAACACCTTGTCAATGTATGTATCTTGGATTAATCCTATAAGCCTCTTTGATCTATCTCTATAGATCTTAATGCCCAAAATGTATGTTGCTTCTCCTAAATCCTTCATAGAAAAACTATTATTCAGTGAAGTCTTTACAGATTGCAACATAGGAATGTCATTCCCAATCAATAGTATGTCATCCACATACAAGATTAGAAATACAACAACGCTCCCACTTTCCCTCTTGTAAACACAAGGTTCTTCTTCATTTTGATGAAAGCCAAACCCTTTGATCACTTCATCAAAACGAATATTCTAACTCCGAGATGTTTGCTTTAATCCATAAATGGATTTCTTTAGCTTGCATATTTTTCCAGCATTTTTAGGATCAACAAAGCCTTCGGGTTGTATCATATACACGTCCTCTTCCAAATTTCCATTTAGAAAGGCTGTTTTAACATCCATCTGCCAAATCTCATAATCGAAATAAGCAGCAATTGCTAGAATGATCCGGATAGATTTAAGCATCACTACCGGTGAGAATGTCTCATCGTAGTCAACTCCTTGAACTTGCCGAAAACCCTTTGCAACAAGTCGAGCTTTATAGACGTGAACGTTTCCATCCATATCTTTTTTCTTTTTATAGACCCATCTGCACTCTATGGGTTTAACCCCATCAGGTGGGTCAACCAAGTTCCAAACTTGATTGTCTCTCATGGAATCTATCTCGGATCTCATGGCACTTTGACATTCCTCGGAATTTGGGTCCATCATTGCTTCCGTGTATGTCGCAGGTTCGTCATCGTCTAACAACAACAGTTCCCCACGTGCCTCACGGATTCTTGCTAACCTTCGTGGTAGTGGTGGTGTTTCTCTTGCCACAGGTATCTCAACTTGTTCTGCTACATTAGCATCACTCATAGAGTTATCCCCTATTGGCTCATCTTGAACTTCTTCAAGATACACCTTTTGTCCACTCTTCTCTTTATTGAGAAACTCTTTCTCTAAGAAGACACCGTTCCGAGCAACAAACACTTTGCCCTCTGATCAGTTGTAGAAGTAATACCCTAAAGTTTCCTTTGGATATCCCATGAAAAAGCATTTGTCCAACTTGGGTGTTAGTTTATCTGACATAAGTCGTTTGACATAAACTTCACAACCCCAAATCTTTAAAAAAGACAAACTGGGACTCTTACCAGTCCACATCTCATGTGGTGTCTTAACTACGGACTTAGATGGTACCCTATTCAGTGTGAAAGCGGATGTTTCTAGAGCATATCCCCAAAACGAGAGTGGTAGGTCTGATTGGCTCATCATAGACCGAACCATGTCCAACAAAGTCCGATTACGTCGCTCGGATACGCCGTTTCTCTGAGGCGTTCCAGGTGGCGTAAGCTGTGGAACAATTCCACAACTCTTTAGATGATTGCTAAACTCATGGCTCAAATATTCGCCTCCACGATCAGATTGCAAGGCTTTAATTTTCTTGCCACGTTGATTCTCTACTTCATTCTGAAATTCTTTGAACTTTTCAAATGTTTCAGACTTATGTTTCATTAAGTAGATATATTCATATCTACTAAAATCATCAGTGAAGGTTATGAAGTATTGAAATCCGCCTCTAGCTGTCATACTCATTGGTCCACATACATCAGTATGTACAAGTTCCAATAAGTCTGCCGCCCTCTCAGGAAAACCTGTGAAAGGCAACTTGGTCATCTTACCCAATAGGCAAGCCTCACATGTCTCGTATGATTCAAAATCAAACGAAGTTAGAAGTCCATCTGAATGAAGCCTCTTCATACGATTCTCACTTATATGACCTAAACGACAATGCCACATATAAGTAGGACTTAACTCATTAAGCTGAGGCCTTTTAGCATTAATATTACAGATAGGTTCATCATCAAGATTTAAAATAAACAACCCATTCACAATGGATGCAAAATCCACAAACATGTCATTCTTTGAGATCACACAACCATTGTCTTTACTCGCAAATGAACAACTATCCTTCATCAAACATGAAGGTGACATAATGTTTCGACTTAAACTAGGAACAAAATAACAATTATTCAATTCCATGATAAATCCTGACGGGAGGTGAAGTTGCATCGTCCCAACGCTCAACGCAGCAACTCTTGCATTGTTGCCCACGCGGAAATCAACTTCTCCTCTTTTCACACTTCTACTTCTTATCATTCCCTGCATCGTATTGCAAATATGAGCAACCGATCCGGTATCAAATACCCAAGAATTAATATAAGAATCAGCGAGAAAAATGTCTGTAATATAAACAATAAGTGTACAAGCAGCAGGAGTACCTTTACCACCGCCATCCTTCAAGGATTCCAAGTATAACTTGCAGTTCCTTTTCCAGTGACCTTTCCCATTACAATGAAAACATTTAGCTTCAGCAGCTTGTCCAACAGCCTTGGGCGCAGGAGGAGGGTTTGGCTTAGAGATCTGATCTTTAGCCATCGCCTTCTTCTTCCAAGCCCTCTTCTTAAAGTTAGGCTTGTTTTGGACTGCCATCACATGGCTACTGCCAGCACCTTTCTTGATATCAGCTTCTGTTGTTTTAAGCATGCCGCACAATTCATTCAAGCCCTTCTCCACCCCATGTATATGATAGTTCGAAATGAAGTTCCCATAGCTAGGCGGAAGAGACGCAAGTATGAAATCAGTGGCCAACTCTGAGCCCATTGGGAAGCCTAGCTTCTCCAATCTCTGAGTGTGACCAACCATCTTGATCACATGTGGGCCAACTGTTGCGCCTTCTGCAAGCTTGGTTTCGACAAAAGCCTTGGAAACATTGAACCTTTTAGTCCTGGCTTGAGTCTGAAATATATCATTAAGCGTCACGATCATATCGTATGCTGCATGATTATTATCAAATTGCATCTGGAGATCTGGCTCCATGCAAGCGAGCATAAGGCAACCCACTTCAAGATCAGCATCACATGCTTTCTTGTAAGCGGTTTTCTCTGCAGCAGGTGCATTATCAGCAAGCTCATCTGGTAATGGGGTGTCTAGAACATCTTCCTTTTTCTCAGCCCTGAGAACAATTCTCAGGTTGTAGATCCAATCCGCATAGTTTGTTCCATTCAACTTATCTTTCTCAAGAATTGAACACAAAGTAAATGGTTGATTACTGGGAGCCATCTACAACAAAAGTAATGCAAAATACTAAGACAATTTATCCAAGATAGAGTAAATCATATTAAACTTTTAATAGAATCTACTCCCACTAAAATCAATATCCCTCTATTGAAACTTAGTGATTCAAGACCCGCAACTAACAAGTCTACTAGTGAGCTTTAGCATCACCGCTAGGAGACATGGTAGATCGGTAAGCAACTCCTTGCTAATCATATCACATATGACTCTTGTTGTTGGGTGGCATCTCTAGGCTTGTGCTACCAACAACTAATGCTCCAAGGTCCCTAACCGTTAGGATAACCTTGTTCAAGTAACCAAACCTTCTGCTTGTAAGTGTCCGACACAAACCTGTCTAGTCAAGGAAAACCAGTGGCACCCTAATTTCATAGACCCGCCACTAATCGTACGATACACATGACAGTGCAAGGTTTGGGGAAGCATTATGACTTAAACATTGTTGAGGGATCGTTCTACTTCACTACCGCATATGTAGACAAAAACATTATCGCACGTGAAAGTAGAACATCGTAAGAATGACATAAACACAGATTTGACTTGGTATAGCCCATTATTCCTTTGGAGATCTCCATATCTATCAATCTGTTAATCATGGTGATCGCCATCTCCATGATAGAAGTATGCCATCCTCCGTGATGAGTCCACCAAGACTATCTATCACTACCGTAACATAGTGAAGTAAAATTACATAGTCGTAGGATCATCATAGATTGGCACGCAGGCCATTACATATGAATGGACAATATATGTGGCTCCAGCCATATTGTCTTAATCATGACGTGCAAGCTATGAATTAATTACATACATGCATCACATACACATAAGGGTTATACCAATCACGAATACCTACAAAACAAAGTTAATCGATTCCGACGTCTAAACTTAAAACACCGAAAACTCAATTTTGCAAGCTGTTTTTCGCAAATCTAATTTTTGCCAAAACTGCCAAGGGTTGTCATTGACAAATGCAAAATTTTGTGGCGCACGATTTTCGTTTAAGGTTTTTCTCGTTCCGAGGTCGTATGCAAAAGTTATGGCCGTTTTACCGAACAACACTTTTCTGCAAAATTCCCCTCCGACGGCGGATCCAATCCGTCGCCGCCGTGCATCGTATGCGCCTGGAACTTGACCTAGGTTCGATTCGACCAATCTTATTGATCTCCAACTCACCATAATTGGGTTTACATGTATCACTTAACTCGGATGGCAGAATTCCGACCGGTACGAGTAGATCGTTACAATACCAACGTGGCAAGATCACGAACCATGATCAGAGATTGATCTTAAACCGCGCATATCACCATATGCTCGTACCTGAATCTATAACGAGGCATCTAACGGCTCTGATACCACTGTAGGGTTTTGAGGTTGCTACGCTAGCCAGAAAACAAAATTTTTCGACCCCATAAACTAGGAACTAGTGCTAGTTATAGATCACGGGGTTACCACTAGATGCGCAGGTGTAGCGGAAGCAACTTGATGTAGTCGTGCGCGTCGCAGCAGTGTTGTGCAGTTGCGAGGTCGTCCGTCTCAACGTCTCTTACTCGTGGTTCGTCCTTGTGCTTCAGATGCAGCACCTCCGAGGAATCCCACACGTGCAGGGAAGAAGCGTCACGCCTCTGGACTGCTAGGTCCGCGAGGAGTACTAGGCGCGAGCGTGGGGAGGACGACGACGGCTGCCAAAGGACGTGAGTATCTCGCCCCGCGCCCACCCCTTGCTTATATAGGCGTCCTAATAAGCTCTCACGTTGGAGGCCCATTAGCAACCCTAAACCTAGTCTAATTCGGGTCCAACCCGAATTAGGCTTCCAGCCCCTTAAGCGTACGACCCTATGGGCTCACGCACACATAGACATGGCCCAAGTACTCTTACTCGACCAATAGTTGATAGCAGCCTCTAGCAAGGCGTGTCAACTCCTATGCATACGCTATGATCATATCAGACGAACCACCACAATTCAATATACATGTTATTCCTTTGCCTCATGATATTTGGTTTAACTCGTGGGTTAACACTTAACCCAAGCACGGCCATGCATTTCATGATCTAATCATTTGAGTGATCCAGTGATCTCTCTCATATGGAGAGTGGCAAATTCCATCTTGATTGACTATGTCTCACAGCATGTTTCCTGATAAACCCGAAAGCTACCTTTATAACTACCCAGTCACGGAGTAGCGTTTGATAATCCTAGGGTAGGTCGTTTCACATCTTGAGTACATACGACAATCTCAGGTCTAAGGACATAACATACACGATGTGTATAGAGACAATCTCATGTCGGGTCTGTCCAGCACCATGTCCTACATGTGCCCACATTATTAGTTTGACATCTCATGTCCATGACTTGTGAAACATAGTCATCAACTAATAATGTGTTGATCTAATATTCATGTGCATTCTTGCACGAACTCCGATCAGGGACAACTTTTATAATAACCATACAAGTAGAAGACTTTCACAAGCAATTCACATAATTGCTAATCGATACAAGTTGTCTTTAATGGATATTTATAACATGTCATGGATACAAGGAATACATCATCTCTATGATTACCTCTAGGGCATATTCCCAACAGATAGAGGGTGTGATCACATTTAGGATAGATAGTCGTACTATCAAAGAGGGAGCTCTTGTGAATGACTGCGGTTATCATGTGCCACTAGGTCATTGCATTGCATATCTAAGATTGATCTAAGTGAGGAGAACCAACTTAATTCCAAGATAATATGAACTAAAAGCTAACACATGTGCATAAGTGTTGAGATCACTAAGTGTTAACCCTTGGAAACTTGGAAGAAAGTTTGGAGGCGTTTGGGCTGAAGAACAGGGTCCAGACACTAGGGTTTCGATGTCTTCGGACTTTCGCGTATGCGTCCGGACGCATACCCTAGGCTGTCAGTGCTGCAAGCAGCCCGGACGCTGGTTGAGGTCCAGATAGTGAGCTCCGGACATGTGTCCGGAGTGTTGGATCTCTCTGTACCCTCTGGAAGAAAGTCCGGACGGTGAAGTGTGTTCGGACGTGTGACTCCGGACGCAGCATCTGGAGTTCGAGAGCTATTTGGTGGTTTTTGTGTCGAGGTCCGGACGCTGTGAGCGTTGGTCCGGACTCACACTATTCCTTGTGTCCAGAGACACGTGGCGGCCAGTGGTGAGCGCGCCAACGGTTCAATTCAAAAGGAGGAGCGTCCGGATGCGTGCGCGTTGGTCCGGACCAGGTGGAAGTAGCATCCGGAGCCTGCGTTCGGAGGTTGTAACAGAGGCCTGGCTGAGCAGTGGTGAAGGGTCCGAACGCGTGGCCGTTTGTCCAGACCCCCTGTGTTTCGCGCGTCCAGAGTACGCGTAGTGAGTCAGTTTTGGTGGCAAAACAACTAGTTTGTTGAGTGGGACTATAAATTCTTGTATGGCCGACCCTTGGGGCTCTCTCTTGCACACTCACTTCACTCATACACTTGTGCTAGATTGCGAGAGGCTCCACCACTCATCCTCTTGATAGAATTGATCATTTTCATGAGAGATTGAGTGAACCAAGTGTATTGCTCCATTGATTGCATACTAGTGGCACTTGTTATTCTTGGAGTTTGCCAACTCCTAGACGGCTTGGTGCGACGAGGATC